>APFE031332232.1:87421-159771 GCA_000404065.3 Pinus taeda
AAAGATAGATGAACGCCTTAGAAATAAGCCTCTTCGAAGGGGAAACCTCCTTTACATTACACAAATGAATAATTCTTGGATGATTCAAATGACAAAACCTCCTTTCTATATATAGGAGTCTAAGGGGTCACAATATAACCAAGCCAGCCTAACAATAATAATATAAAGGCACAAAAATAACAATAGAGGGATTCTCTGGTGCACAATAATAACAATATGGGGACATTAGGGGCACAACAATATCAATAAGGGATACAAAGACAATAGTAATGGGGGAATCACTAGTATTATAGGGACCTAACATACATATGTTGGCTCCCTGTAACCCTGGGCATCAACTTGCTCCAACGGACCATTTGTGGGTCTCGTGGCATCGGCGGATCTACCTCAATCAGCTGGTATTGGAACAGAGGTACCCATTTCGTGGCATCAGTGGATCTACCTCAGTCAGCTAGTATTGGAACAAAGGTACCCGTTTCAAGAAGAAGGTCACTTGCACAGATCTGAAGCAAAACTACTTCAGGTGTCCCACCTTAGCTTTTGATAGCTAGTGCTTCATGTTGATTTTCATAGCTTCTGCCTAGTTAAAGATGGTGGGCGTCGTGCAGTCGATAACGTACTAAAACTTCTACTTGTTGGTCTCAAGTGGCGCTTGGGACCCATCCACTCTGTTGATGGTCAACAGTAGCACTCTCAACACAAGATCCCGAACAATCATGATCTCGATCTTGCCACCTTTGGATTTGAGAGCTTCTGGACAATGTTCGGCCAGTAGCATAGTCACACTTTCCCAATCGGCCTCGACCCATATAGGTTGACTGGTTCCCCTCTCCAAGACATTATTGTGATGAAATAAATGTATGAAGTCTCCAACTCCAGCTCTTGGCCACCTATGATGAAAATTTCCCAATTTATGTCCCAGAGACTAATCAGGTACCATAGCAACTCGAGTTGGGCCCACATACTTGACGTAAGAAATAATTTGAGGAGCCCACGGTTTCTCAAAGCCTCCAAGCAATTTGGATTAGCTATTACTTGAGTATCAACATCCTCATGCTCACGTTCTTTCCAATCCACCATTTTTCACGATTTCTTCCTACAAAACCCATGTAATCAAGTCAATGATCATCCTTGGCTGGAAAATTTGGGTTCAAACGGCCAAATTGAGCAAGGAACATGAAAAAAAAATTCTCACGGCATTGGCGCGACTATTTTAAAAATAGTGGTGTCGACGGCGCGGTTGGCATTTTTAGCCACCCCTGATCAGCTCAATTTCGTTCCTGGAAATTGCACTGAACGAGGGCAAGTTTTTTTTGCCAAAATCTCCCCATGAAACCCAAAAAATGGATAAAAACGGGAAAAATCAATATGAAAATGGAGCTTAAGGTCTCGGCTCTTACTTGCAACTGACGGCTTGGCGAATGACCTCTCGAATCTCCTACAATCTACTTCGGAAAAATTAGGGCACAAGTGGGTAAAAAGCTCTTCACACAAAGGTAAAATGGCAAATGGTAAAAAATAATTACTTTTGCCCTATTTTATTCATTTTTTCATGAAATATTAGGTTATTTGAGTATTTTTTACCTATTTTGCCTCAAAACTAGATAATGCATTTACCTTTCTTGTGTAGCAATAGGTGATGGATTGTTGATGATGGTACCGGAATCGTGTTTTAGCTCTTTTCTTGACTCGTAAATCTCAAATGAAAAGATTGTCGAGTATTTTTCCCTTTTTGACTCGTAAAAGAGAATAAAATGGGGGGTCTGCTTTCAAGCTCTTTTCTAACTCTTTAAACATGAAAATATTGTCAAGCTCTTAATGTTTTGAACTCGTAAATGGCCGCGAAATGTCAGGCACCCACTATACGTTTACCCCTTTTTCGGGTTGGGATGCATTATTTACGAGAAAGGTACTCCTTAACTAAAATTGTCAAGCGGTTCTCTCAAGCATCATTTTCTACCTTTTCAGGCTCGAAAGACACAAATGTACGAAAAGGCACCATGTGGAGTTTTCTTTTCTATGTCTTTTTCAAACTCTCTAAACATGAAAAAGATATTGAGTTATACCTTTGTCGGACTCGCTAAAACATTAAATGACATTGGATTCGCTGCCATGACGAACGTGAGCTTCTCCTTCCTAAGACTCATTAAACATACTAGGTAAGATTCATCTGAAGGATGAACTTACAATGCAAGCATATGTTATCCCCTTCAAGATTGCGATAAAAAATAGTTGGGGTACCTGCCAGAAATGGTGAGAGAAAATTTGGAAATTCTATCAGTCGTGTCGGTAGCTCACTCTTGAACATGACACTTTCTGCTTCGTGTCAGGTCGGGATATCCTCCTTTTCATTTTACCTTCCTGGGTTGGGTCGCTCATTTTTGCCTTCCATTTGATCCTTGCCATGTCATCATGACCACTGATCCTATGGATCCAACAGCTGCCAAACTTTGGAAACATGTCGTTGATATGTTCAAGAGTTAGTCCTTTTGCAGTTACACGTACTGTTGATTCTCTATATCATCTGAAATCATTTGCAACCCTTTGTCTCGTGTTGATGATGTGGGATACATCATGGCCCTCCTTCGACACAGCCATTTCCTGTCAACTTTAGCTCATTATCTAAGACGCTGACCGAGAGACTCCCTTCCAGTACCTTAGAGCTTGCATGCCCTAATGGCAATTTCTTCGCACTCAACAATAAGTTCACATCATTGGCTTTGATCGGGTGATTTCACGGGTGTTCGACATCAGTTTCTTTATTCACATTTTGTGAACTATGATGTCAGTACCTTGAGAGCCATTATCATTATTGGTGGTTTCTCTCGCGCTTGTTAATGGTTCACGTCATTGACAAGTAATCAAGTGACTTCCTAGCATGTTCGACTTCAACACATTCATTCACGTGTCAGGATTTATACTTTGATTGAGTCGTTTGGAGTGCAATACCCTGGGCTAAGATTACTGCAAGTCCAGGTTACGAGGTGATGTGACATGTTGATATACATGTCTCTGTCAGATGGATGGCTACGACCATACCATGAGTTGTTATATGTGATCCTTCTCATTATTGGGTGGCTATGACCATACCTTAGTTTCATTATGATCCTTTCTGCTGGATGGTTGCACCCATACCTTGGATCCATTTACATGATGATTCTTTGGATGGTTGTGTCCATACCACAATTCATGTATCATTATTCAAATTTTTCAGTGATGTATATGTATCTATGCTTGCTTGAAGGTTTTCCGATGATAGTCTCTGGTTCCTCGCTTCCACTTATAAAGCATTTCACCCCTCACTCTAGTTTAGCCTTCACGCTTTAGGAGGCATCTGCTACACAACATTTTGACGCTGTCCATGTACTCCCCATCTACAATCCTAGAAGACCTCTATAGTGTACCCAACATGCTTTCCCATCATGAAGAAACTCCCTGTATGTCCCTCTTCATGAGCAAAATAATTCCCCTTTGCATCATTTACCAAGAATCTTCCTTCTATCCCAGTTTACAAGACTAGCGCTACTGACCATTCTTCTCCTTGTGTCGATTTACAGATGTTAAAACAAAACCTCATGCCAATCTGATCGACTGAGCCCTTTTCCAATCATGTTGATCCTCTTTTGGAAGGTTTTTTAAATAAGGAGTTGAAGCTTCGTAACGAAAGTCTGGTAGATGATTGGGCTGGATAGAGCCGAGGAAATCAGTTTGGGCTCCTTCCCCCTGTTAGGATGGAACAACCACAAGAGATAATACCTTCTCCCGTGATGAGAGGAACCATCTCCCATCCACCCAAGCTATATAAGCCTCTCTTTTTCCCAAGCAAAAGCTAGTTGGAGTTTTGGAGTAAGTGTGAATAACCAGCAAATCATTTATAGCTTATAGCTTTCTAGTGTGTGTTTGAGGGAGAATAGTGTGATTTTGGTTTGGTTTGAGGCTAGAGGGAAAGAGGTCGTAAACTTCCATTTGTTGGGGCTATCCATGAAGTGCTAGCAGCAGTGTGGGAACCCGGATACATTGGAGGAGACCAGCAACGTCAAGGCACCAGTTGTAATCTCTTTTTGATTTACATTAATGCAACTATCGATTTATTTCCTACAAGAAGTTTCATTTCACATATTTATGTCTTAATTTTCTTTGACCTATTAAGTAGGTTGAATACAATATTGCATGTTTTCACGTTTGTTGTTGTTGTTGTTTGCTTATTTCAAGTATTCGAAGGAAGGAAATAGAAGATAGTTGGAGCAAGGAAGCAGGACCATCACCAAGCAGAATAGTGTTCTAAGATGTAGGCCCTCTTAATTGATTCTAGCTTAAGGAGATTTTCCATAGATTGTTTATTTGTGGCTAGACCTGCTCTCTCGGGCTAGAGGAATTGTTTGTGTCCGCACTGAGAATTTACCTACACCACAAGGCTATCTCATCAATACTATTATAGTCATTCTATAACACTTTTTCTATTCATCACATCCTTCCAATTTGGCTATGGTTACAAGGGCTAGGGTTCATGACCTTCATTCAAAAATTTAAGTTCCTTATTTCTTTTCCTCCCTAATAATTGTACACTACAACATTGGAATCAATCCTAGAATGTTATCTCTTATTTTTCCAAAATGCTAGTTGTCAACACTATTATTTCAATGTTGGACCATTTTCCTTCCCCTCTTTAAGAGGAGATATCCTAAAAAAATGTATAACATCTTGACATTTGTTAAATATATTTCACACTAAACTCCAATTCTTTACATACTCTATATTGAACGAGAATATTTTCTCTTTGAAAAGAAATCATGATAATTGATAAACATTCGTCCACCCATATTCATCCAAATGGACCACAAGTGAATTTTCATCAATATGTGGAACATATTACCTCATTTCCTTCATAAAAAAACTGGATTGTTGAAATCACACCATTCCTAGTGGGTTGTTGTAGTAATCATCACACCACAATCTCGTCATAAATAAGTTTAGAAAGATTGTTATTGGTTGGTCCTTATAGACCATCATCATGGTTATCCCATTAGAATAAACAAAAGCTTAAAACACTTCAACCTTTCAATATTATTGTTAAGTTTTCACATTGCAACACATAAGTGCAATTTCTATTGTTTATTTTTTTGTAATACAACCACTATAAGCTACACATAACTTACATTGATTCCTAGAACATTTTTTAAAGACTTTAGAAACCCAAGATTATATTCCAACACCTTAAAATAGTTATGAAAAATATCTTTATTACTTCTATACATTCACCTCCATTTTTTTTTATAAGTAAACATTATAATTTCTCCTTTTCTTAAAATAAAATTTCTAGATAATAATAATAAAACTTACATAATAATAATAAAACTCACAAAAAAATAGTATTATATCATTAAATATTAGATATATAACAACTATTATATTCCAAACAAAAATATATTAATTCTTTTTTAGTTATAGTGAAGAAATAGTATCGTATCCGTACATAAATATATTTCATACACTAATTTCATTAATTATACCATGATAAAATAAATTATTGCCATGAAATTCCTCCCCACCCTGATCAAATCTACCCATGGTATTTTAAACCCGTGTGTGAACTATCATGTTTGACTCATTTCCAATTTAAAACTTTTTTCATGTTGTCACCAATATATGAATACAATTCAATGGTATTTCCCCAACCAAGTCTCATTAGTGATGATTGGCCTTCAAAATAACCAACAATTTTAAGAAATATATGTGCATGTCAATCATGCTCTATATATATTATAATCTATAATTTTTATGTAATTCCTCTTTTCCGTTTTTTTTTTCTTTTAACCTTCTTACTCTCTATAATATTTTTACGTTCTTGTTCCTTTCTCTCTTTATTATTATACTTTGTTTTTCTTCTTTTCTCTCTTTATTTGATTTATCCTCATCATATACATTTTCTACATTTATTCATTAACCATTAATACTCCTTATATACATTCATTTCTAAATATATATTATGACTCTTCATACTCCGACCTTTTATTTATTTCTATATTTTTTTCTTATTCATCACCTTTTCACATTTTATCCATCATATCTCTCCTTAGTTGTCAAAGTTCCCCTAGTTAATAGAGCTCATATTTATCTAGTGGTCATCTCTGATTAAAGGTATCAGCTTTGTAACGATTTTGTTTTTTTCATCTCTTTTTAATTTTACAAGTATAATTATGGTCTAATGGATCACAAAGAAATATCACGATGATCATGGTCGATTCTAAAATCTTTCCATTGCAAGCCTCTTCTGTCATTGTAATCGCCCTGGTTAAAAATTCATATAAAAAAATATAAGACCATGGTCATGGGACATGTATTCCAAGTTGAATGGTGGGCAAGACATCCTAATGTGAGTGTTTATTTGGCTTATTATGGCTAAGGAAATTGGAAAAGTTGATGGCAAAGGATTTGGAAAGCTTTGAGGCATTTATTGGCATTTTATTTATGAAAATAATGGAAATTAGGAGAAAAGGAAGGTGAAAGATCACAGGTTGCATGTGAGGAGGAAATTGAAGAAAAATAGTGGAAAATGAAGAAAATAGAGGCCTTGTTGATAAAAAGGCTTCTGAGGATCCGTTGGGAAGATTTTGGCTAAGGCTTGGTAAGTGAAGCTTTTTCTCAAGCTTTTGCTCAGGCTTGGTTAGTGTAGCCTTTTGTTAGTTCAGTTTTGGAGCTCTCTCATTATTCTCTCTCTCACTCACTCTTGGGCACTTAGTGTTTTCTTAGAGCATTTTAGCATTGGATCAAGAAAATCAAAGGAGGCAAAGAGGAAGCAGAGATCAAGCAAGGAAGAGCGGGATCAAGTAGCTACAACAGGATTCTTTAAAGGTATAGATTAGTATGTATGGTTGCCTTTCCATATTTGGCATGCATGGTGTTGCATGTGTGTTCTTGGTTCTCTTTTTGTCATTGGCATGGGTTTTTCCAGGTGTGCCAGTGTTTTTTAGCCTTACCATTTATGGATAAATATGGTATTACGGGGTTCTCATGATTTGGTTGAGCTGGATTATTGGATGGATTCGAAGCTGAGTGGGGTGGATCTCTAAATAAAAGAACTGTCATGGCATCGTAACCCTTGAACCAAACTGTGGGTTGTGGTAAACCCAGATTTTTTGTTGTCTTAGTGGGCCTAAGAGTCCTCAACCAGTGAATGGCGTGATATACGATAAAGCCTAAAGGTGGGTGCTCTACATCAGGCCTAGTAATCTTGAGATGAGATCTACGGTAAAGCCTAGAGAGTGGAGTCTCGGTTAGGGCATAGTAATCCAGTGTGGATTGTGGTAAAGCCCAAAGACTGGTGTCTCGGTTATGGCCTAGTGATCTGATGTGGATTGTGGTAAGGCCTAAAGACTAGGACACAGGAAAATTCCTCACGGTGTAGGTGGAGAAATCCGATGGCATCCATTCTTGTTTTGACCTAGTGATCTGGTGGAGATCATGGTAAAGCCTATTATTACATGTTTATTTTTTTTTCCTAGTGATCTGGTGTGGATTGCGATAAAGCCTAGTTTCTATTGATGAGGGTAAGGTGGTTTAGCCTCGAAATGCCCTAGTTGGTTCTTTGGTTTGAGTCCCACATTCATGCTTGGAATATGGCACAGGGGTGATTAGCTGAAGAGATATTTCGCTCAACCAATCTATGGTTGGGTGGAACATGGTAGTTCCATATCGGGTTGGATTTTGCATCCATTAATAAGAGGTTCTTTCCTTGGTATCTTATATGTAAATGTATTGGTTTATATATGGTTTATATGGTTGATATATCCTTGATATTTCTGTTATTATTATGCTAGTTATAAGCATGTATTATGATAGTCATGATGTATGGCTCTCCTCATCTTTTTATTTGTAAATGAATGAACAATGTATCTATGACCTAATAGATGATAATGCAACTAATGATATAAAGGAACAATGCTTCTTAGCAATTCTCAAAAAAGTATGAGGCCCTTATGATCAGATATGTTGTTTAAGCCTGTAGATTACATATTTGTGACATGTTTGACGAAATATTTTTCATGGCTAGTAGGGGTCCAGTCAATTTTGTGTTCAAGTAATTGCATTTGTATCATTATTATGTTGTTATCCTTCAGTTCTGGAAGTGTCATGGAGTTATGGGCAGTGGCCTAGGCTCTTGGCTTGAAAAAGGCACAAATCACGGAGTCGCAGGCATAGGACTGAGGAGAAAAGTCCCCAGATGCATCGAAGCCTTGTTGTGGGAGTGACTGAAGCATCCCAGACACACCCTTGTCCATATCAAGGGAGTGTCCAGGGGTTTGATGCACTAACACTTCATTTGGTCTCAGGGGCTGGTTACCTGAGTGGTTGGGATGGCTCATGGGAGTTTTGTTTTTGATGTGGAAGGTCTATGTGGCGTGTTTCCACTTCTTTAACTAACACATAGAGATTTGAATCATATCATAGTAACTTCTCATCACATATTTACCCCATTTGGTCAGTTACTTCAGTAGATGTGGGAAGAGGGTGTTACAGTCATTTTTCCCTCTTTCCATTGTTGTATTTTTGGGCCTTTGGCTCTTAGAGGCTCAATATATGCATTTGGAAACATTTTTTGTCATTTCCTGAGTAAGGCCTTGTATGAATATGTTCAAAAATGGTATGTAAAAGGATGGTCTAGGTACTTTTTTTTTAGCAACAAATTCTTTCAGGTTAGTTGCATGTAGCTATGGTGCCAAGCATTTTGCACTTCCAAATGAAAACTGTTGCTATCCATGTACTTAGTGTAAGCATCTTTTGATTAATGAAAATTTTTTGTTGATTTACAAAAAAGCCTTTTTCGTTGTCCTTTCAATTGGCCAATATTACGCGATTTTGATTTGATTATTTACTACATATTATCTTTTACTTTTCACCTTGTGACACAATAAAGCTCCCATTTACATCGTCTTAATCCAAATCACGAATTATATTCCCTTTGGTAGCCTGCCACACTTAATGAAAAGTGGTTTACATAATTATGACTTATGCCACCTTAATAAGGTATTGTATACACAAATAAAAAGAAAATACAATTTCTTTGATCGAGACAAATATCATAATTTTCAACCTTATTATTTAATAATTTACATTAAACGAAAAAAATTACGAAACAAATATTATATTAAGAATATATTAAAACATTTCATGAACTTCTTCGATTTGTATGACACTGATTACTTTTCTTACCCGCCCACGAGAATGGCCTAAATGCAGGTTTTATGCAGTTATTTATATGTTCTATGGAGTTATTTATATCGAAATGGAATGTTGTCTTAAAATTACCCGACCATGAAAATTGCTTATATGGAAGTATTTCAACAGATTCATTTATATAAACAAGACGGGCTGCGGGGCAGCTAGTCCCTGCCCCAGCCCGCAGCGTATCTGCCCGGTTTGCGGTCGTTCGCATGAGCGAAACGTGGCGGTTGCTGCCTCCTCCGTCGGGACGCCTGTTGCTCATAAATCAATCCATCGAGCTGCTGAATCCCCTGCTGTTGGTCCATCAGTGAACTAATCTGATCGCGGCCCATATTGGATAATGACATCAGTGCAGCTGCAGGCATCACATTCATATGAATCCTTGGGTCACTAAGCATGAGATTCTGCATATATGAAAAATGCTTCATTTGTCTAGCCATGTTTGATACTCGATCAGAAGAATGAGGATAGCTGGAAACGTTTGAAGGCTGAAACTTTTGAAATTTGGCCCTAGGTTCCATGTCGTTCGCATGAGCGAAACGTGGCGGTTGCTGCCTCCTCCGTCGGGACACCTGTTGCTCATAAATCAATCCATCGAGCTGCTGAATCCCCTGCTACTGGTCCATCAGTGAACTAATCTGATCGCGGCCCATATTGGATAATGACATCAGTGCAGCTACAGGCATCACATTCATATGAATCCTTGGGTCATTGAGCATGAGATTCTGCATATATGAAAAATGCTTCATTTGTCTAGCCATGTCTGATACTCGATCAGAAGAATGAGGATAGCTGGAAATGTTTGAAGGCTGAAACTTTTGAAATTTGGCCCTAGGTTCCATGGGCGTGGAGAAGCAGTTCAAGTCATGACCATTTGCAGAAGTGCCCGAGTCGCTTTCAATGGATCCCGCTTCTTGATCATTCATTGTGGTTGCGTTGTAAGGGGACTCCAAGAGTGAGGGCAAGGATGGAGAGCAGGGTAGATCAAGGTATGCGTTTCTGCTCAGCATCCCTATGGAACTCCTCCTTCTGCTTGTACCCTTCTGAAAAATTCTGCACACTACCCAATCATCCTGCACAAGGTCCAAGCATATGCACATCAGATATTTTTGCTTCTGGGATGATTATTACACTATTTTGTTGCAAATAGAGGTCTTTTACAGCCCAGGTGGGAAAAATCCTGTATTTATATGCGTATGAAAATATTCAGTGATCCGTTTCAAGTTCAACATAAGCCGTCTCAGACAGGTCGGAAAGGAGATTAACAGTATTCCATGCCTCAAGTCTTCTCTACAAAAACCACTACTTTCTGCCCTGCTCCCGCTCTGAAGTGAATGAACAAGAGAGCTGTTATAACCCGCTTGAAGCTCTGGGCCGGGAGACTTAGACATTGCAGGAATTGAATCTGGAATCCCTACTGTGTCACCATGAATACTGAGCTCTCTACAAAAGCTTGTCATTTCCTTCTTTAGCCTCATGTTTTGCATGGTCTCTGCCATTAGGGTTTCAGCATTGACTAAGATTTCTTCAATGGGGTTATTGCTCTCCCGCTGAAGAATGGAGTCATGTTGCTTGATAAAATTGCATTCTGCTAATTCTCCGTGGAACAACGTTGTGTCAATTATGGTCTTAGAAAATTGGCCCTCTTGAAGAATCTGATTTGATACTAGTAAACTCCAAGAAAGTAGGACTATTTGCTTCTCTGAAAGGGGAAAAATTTGCTGATGCCCGTGAGCCAGTAGTCATAGATGGCAACCATTCGTTTTCATAGTTCGTGTTAGGCAATTGTTCGTTAAAATTTTTGAACGATTCCTTGCCACTTCCCCCACTCGAGGGGCGCTCTGCTTCTATTTTTGCTTTCAGATTACTAGGATCACAAAACCTGCTAATGGGGGTTTCTTCTATTGTATTGGAATTGGGATAGAGATTGGGCACCGGATCGCTGACAAACCCTGACGGAAATATTCGAATGCGTCCAGGCACAACTTCAGGCTTTAAGGCCTTCGGCTAGTTCCGTTCTTGTTTCATTAAAATATTCTGCCAATTTACAATTTAAATAAATTAATCTGTCATAAAGCAGCTATAAACTTTTGGAAAAAAGTTTATTGTCCAACGTCATAAAGACTCTATACAATTCAGGTAAAAATATATTGAAGAAAGTAAGTATGCATGAGCGAAACGTGTCTTCTGGATGAAGTCTAGTTTATTCACATGTCAGAGCATCAAAGTCCCTCAATAGTCTTTTGTTTGACGCCAGAACCTTGCTTGTGGAGGTAATAACCAGGTACCATCCTCTTTTCCTGCTTGTCTGAATCAATAGGTTTCGATGCAAGACCTGAAAGCAATTGGAGAATCCGAAGACACAATTGAGCAGTGACATCCATAATAACAAAAGAAAATGCCTCCTGTTGTAGTTTGAAGTGCCTTCTGCTACGGGAAATTGCAAGGCTCTCAGGATTTCATTTCCCCGCGTCGTTCACCAGGTAATTTTCATACGTCTGAAACTTATTTCTTGCTTGTTTCTAGATTTAATGGCGTTTGCCAGAGTACCTTGGATACCTTGTCTCCAGCAGAACCTGCTAAACAACAAGTAACGCATGCAATTTCCATTAAATTCGAAACCCTTTCGATCGACTGTTAAAAAGCTATTATAGAAAGATCCATTTTGTTATTTGTATGATGCTTTAATGGCTCCTTAGACCAGCCTAGTTATATTTAGTAGAGAAGCAGTGACCTTAATGTAATATTGAGCTAATTGGCAATTGCAAATATGAAATTTAGAATATCACTGAATTCAAGCATCGCAATGATTTTTGATAAGTGAACTTTGAATATGTGCTATAAACATCACCTTTTTCAAAAGCTGTATCACGTCTCCTTTGATTCCTCCCTGCACCAATTATATCTTCATTATAATTTGAAACCTAGTGCGGCAATATTTCGAATGGTTATTGATTTTATAATGTTATGCATTCCTATATTGTTTTATATGATTTCAGACGAGCACCGAAGCTCTATTTCATATTCCCCTGAGAGCGCTGGCAACATCGTTGAACGTGGACCAGAAGACAGTAAATGGGCTGAATTCAATAATGCCCCGATACGCTCCTGGTTTGAAGAAAACTGTAAAGAGTGGTTGTGTCCCCGGCAGAGATATTACCACAGCCTTTTAGTCGGCTTATAATTTACTGGAATAAACCAGACTGACTCTTGCCTTTCGAAATTGAAATGATAAACACCATGATTGTCTTATAATTTATATTATGTGTTTTGTTTTATATAAATAGCGGCTAGTGTTTCTTTGAATTTTATTAACAATTAGAATGCTGTACAGGGGTCAGGCTGAGAAGGAGTTTAGAGTTGAGTCAAGCACAAATGTTTGGTGCGGAGAAGGAGTTTAGAGTTGAGTCAGGCACAAATGTTTGGTGCGGTTGCTTGGTTACTGTGCTGAAGGCGCACATAGGTATGTATTGATAAAGCTGAATTTTTTGTTTGAATTTCTTTTTTGTTACAGGCCTATAACAGGAAAATCGCTATGAATAATTGACGAGTTAAGCTGCAGGTCATTTCAACTCGAACAAAGAAAAAGAACCAAAAAAAGCTGAAACTTTTGTTTGAATTTCTTTTTTGTTACAGGCCTATAACAGAAGAGCAAATAATTGATCTTATATGTCTCAGAGAAAATGTGTTGTGCATTAACAGATAGTCAAAAAAATCTCAGTTCAAGTACTTGATTAACAAGATAATACTTTTCAACGTTGCATTTGTGCAGGAGTTGAAGATCAGGATGTTGTAAATCCACGTGCTTGGGCGTTGCAGATGAAGCATAATGGCGATGGACGAAGGGACGAAGGGGCGTTGCAGATGAAGCAAAGGGTGAAGGCGTTTTAAGGGAGCAAGTAAAGTCTTGTTTCCATGCAAATTGACACGGCATTGCAACGATGGTTTGCCACGCCAACGATGGTTTCGACACGGCAAGGTGGGCAGCATCCATGGTTTAGCACATATCATACACAACAAGTATTCCTAACATTAAATGTTAGGGGACTAATGCTAAGGGAAACATAGCATTAGTTCATGAAGCTCTTAATCACCTGTAGTTTTGCCAATTTTAGCCTAACTTTTCAGCTTGTATACCTCGTACTGAGGCCAAATAAGATGAAAATGCTTTTAACCAATGAAAAGGGAAGGAAAATATAAAATATTGTATGGCATCGAAGAAACTTTGTTTTAAGTTCAAATAAATTTATTGGTTTTCGCGTCGGACTAATTGTCACCGAAAAAAACCGATTGCTATAGTCCCTGCCAGGCCCGGAGGGCAGGGACTAATAATGAAAGGTCATCCATTGGTAAGCCTGGGAAAAAGTATACGAATGTAAAAGTTGGTAACATAATATAAAACTTAAATGGTTACCTGAAAGCCATAAACAAAAGCATATTTGAAGACATAGTAGTCACCAATCATGTTTACCCCATGGAAGAAGATTTGTTCAAACTAGATTTACATATTTACCTCATGGAAAGGGATTTGTTCAAATGAGAATACAATAACAGCAGAGAAACACCTAGCTACCATATTTTACATAAATAAAGGAAAGAATAATATAAAAGTAGGGCAAGTTACAAATTAAATATGAACAAGACAATGGCCAAAATACCAATATACATTTGCAATACTAAAGATAAACTAAATATTACAGTCTACAAAAAGTTGGAAGAACAAAAAAAGTTGGGAAAAAGATTTACCCAAAAAAAAGACTAAAACAAAGCATGAGACATAAAACAATGTAGAAGATTTGTTTGCCACATATGGCAAGATGGCACGATATACGAGATGCAAAAGGGCATTTAGCAGAAGAGAGTAAATTAAGAGGCAAAATAATCATTGGAGGAGAGTGAATATGATATTTATATTTTGTTAATCCAAGTGCACACCCTTAGTCCATGTTTAGAATGACATATTTGGGTCACAAGACCGACAAATAAAATTAAGGCTATTGAAGTGGGAGACCCATCCACAAAAGAAACTTCTTTGAAGTTTATTTTAGCAACTTTATTTTTAGGTAAATTTTGTTCTTGGAGCAGCAAATAACTTTTCAATTTAACAAAAACTTTGATCAAAAACATCAAAAGTGTTAATCAAATTGAAGATTGGCACAAAAACTCAATGTAAGGTTCTGGTATCTCGAGTATCGGTGTAGAACTAATGAAAAAAATCGTAATCTCTTTAGAAAATACTGCAAATTCCATGCTCATGGGACCTTACCTAGATCTACAATGAAAACGATGGATTTGGTGCATTCAAGCAGCAAATTACAACTATGAAAGGGGAAAGATCCACAATTTCCTATACAACATAATCTATTGTCTATACTTTACATGTTCCACCGCTCAACCATTTGGTTACTCGATTCACCAAGTTGTTGATTGGTCCATTCGAAACAGTTAACAACTTTTGACACTACGATATTCCTTTTTTTAAGTCGATTACACAAACTCTAGTGCTATCTTGTTGCAATAGTTTTGGGTTGCAAAATTAGATTTCACAATTATTACTTACTTAATTCATTAATCATCATTTGTCCATAACTGGACAACCATCTCTATAATGGATTAAAACTAGCCAAAGGTGCTCGCAAGGGGATTTTGTCTTGCTTACCTTACTAGTGTGAAGTTTACAAAATTAGTGGATATCACTGAACAAATTTACAACTTGTTATGCTAGTTACCGACAACCAACTGTCGAAACTACATAAGGACATAGAAACTAAAGGTTGTGCACTATCCACTAAATGTCTCTGTAATCGTGCTCCAAAGATTTCTCACTACTACTATATCCCTATTTGTGGCTCTAACCATTGTCTTCTTATCATTAGCTTGTTATCTACTCATGTCCCCAATGGGTGCTTTATTTTTCATCTTCACACATCCTTCGACCCACAACTAGACCAAATATATCAATGTTTCCCTACTTGGCAGCTCTTCAAATAGCACACAATCCATATTTCTAGGTTGTTCCTTTCCACGGAGGCCCTCTTGAAGCCACTAGATATATGTATAAGGCACTAGCTATATGTATTTCAATTATTGCTTGGAGAAATAACACATTACATTTTCATACAAATAACTTTGCATTAGAAAATCTCGATTGCACATTGAACCCGCTATATTTATTTTGAAAATAGTCGAGCCAAAGTTACAGCTTTGTTTCCATAAAACATTTTTACTTTTAAAAAACCCTCAATCACTTAGTATTTCAATTGTGATCATGAACTAACTCTAGTTTTCTGTAATATAAAAGGAAAAAAGAAGTTACTTTCTAACCAAAACCCTTTAATATATTCTAAGAGAAGGATAAGTTAATTCATAATTAAAGAGTTCTGGCAGACATTGTCGATCCTCAAAACTCCTCCATTTTTGAACAGCGCTGGAAAACAACTATTCAAATCAATCTTCCACCTGTTTGTCATCAGGAATGGCTAGAATACATCAATGCATTATCTGAATCACATATAAGGATCAAATAGGGACCGGATGAACTCATTTGGTATCACACAGGAAATGGTGTATACACCCCAAAGTCGGGTTACCTTACATTGATATCGCATAAAGTCCCGGACACGATCTCCTTTTGGTGGCATACTGTATGGAAACTCACAGCCCCCCCCAGGCAGAAACTATTTTTTTGGTGCATTCTAAAAGGAGTTGTCCCCATGGGGGAATATCTTATGCATCGTGCTTTATACGGTCCAACCTGGTGCACCTTCTGCAAACAATCAACTGAATCCTGCATACATTTGTTCCTAAACTGTCCCTCTATATCTGCAATCTGGCAAGCCATATCAAATGCTATCCAACATACAGGCAAATGGGAGGGTCATGATATTATTTGTGCATGGGAATCTTGGTTTTACAACCATAAAAATTCAAAACTCCAAAGCTTTCCTATTATAACATGCTGGTACATATGGTTAGCTCGGAATCGGTTGATCTTTGATGACAAACCAGCCATCTGGCCGCATATTATTTCTCTCATTATTGTTGCATATAACGCACTGCCTGACCCGCCACAGCCAAGGAATAGAAGCCCGCGTGACCCTCCACATATTGACCATAGCACACCTTGGGCTTTCTTTGATGGCTCAGCACAACAGCAAGGTTTAGGGTTTAGGGTTTTTTACTTTTCATAAATGATCAGCATTTCTACAAAGAAAAACTGGGGCTGGGACCTGGCACAAACAATTTTGCTGAGATCATCTCTCTTTGTCATCTCTTGCACTTTGCATTGGGGCACAATTGCATGCATATTCACATATTTGGTGACTCTAAGATTATCATTGATTGGTTCAACAATATAACAGAATGCCACACACACACTCTCAGGAACATTTTGGATGATATTCATATACTGAAGGCTCAATTTATTGACATCACCTATCAACACATCTACAGGGAACACAACAGCAGTGCTGACCAACTTTCCAAGGAGGACACGGCACTTCCCAGAGGCGAGTGGCTGATCCAGGAGCAGCGAGGCACAGATTATTACCAGTACTATCATCGACCATATATTGATGCACACTACCATAGGGCGGTCAGCCCCTGAGATATAGATCAATTTTTTGACACTTTTTTGAACTATTGTACATAGCTGAACAGACCATATATGATGCCCTGCGTGGCAATATGTTCATATTCTTAAGAGATAGTCTTAGGAACATCCTACGTGATGATTCATTTTGCTTTTTTGATCAAGACATAACAGTTTCTAAACTTTCCACATGTAGTGGAAGAACTTACAGCATATGCAAATGCATCTACAACATGTAATTTTTCAATTAATGAAAGATTTCGATTTTTCCAGTGGGAAAAAAAGTTAATTCATAATTATTAAGACATAAATCATACTCATAAAAATCCTTGAAAATGCAACGAGGAATTCAAATAGAGGCAAGACAAAAGAAATTTTGGGGATGACTCTCCACCCAACCTTAGACAAACAGCAACCAATATTTCTTGTGGTTGTCACCCTCAAGCCCTCGATCAACTTACTACTGCTAGTTTCCTTGTCTTGTAGCATTCCCTTCCTCAAAGAATGAGTGAATTAAATGAATGCTTCTCACCTCCCTTTTTCGCTATTAAATAGAACCAACTATTCTAAAAATGGTAAGGGGATTGGAAAGGGTTCCACATGTGCACATTCCATGTGTCATCATGGCCACTCATATTTTTTTTTTAATTTTTTTGTCCATATTTATTCATAATTGTATTTATTATTATCTTTTCTTCGTTACTTGTTATTTTTATTTATCATTATATTTTCTTCATTACAGTTATTTTATTTATTATTAGTTACTGTTATTGTTATTTTATTACTACCTTTTTTTTGTTACTTGTTATTTTTATTATTATTATATTTTTTCATTACTTGTTATTTATTTGTATTATATTTTCTTCTTATTTGTTATTTATTATTTATATATTATTATTTCATTTTTATTATTATTATTATTACAGGGCATTACATGCTCCTTTGTCATACCACCACCTTATTACTCATTGACCTTTGTTTACACCTTTTGTTGCTCCGATTATCGATGGTTGATAGGTCCCTTGGGGGCTTACTCTACTAGCACTTGCTACTAAGGATTGTGACCACTACTTCACCCCTCACTACTAGCAGACCAGTGCGCAATTTTGATATACAAGTGGTTTGATAGACAAGACTTTCGTTTCATGGTGTTGTATTTTAACAAAGAACTCTTTGTCTGATGCCTCACTGCTCATCATTCTTCCACTATAAATCATTCGCAATGCTTATTCCCTTACCAATGGACGTTGGGAGGTGGCCAATGACCCACCTTCATAAAAACACAAAAATCCTTGAAAAATCAGTCCCCAACACAAATCTCAAGGCATCCAAAGTTGCCTCATCAAGTCCACATGGAGAAATCATCATGTTCCACATGTCATCCATGTCAAGTAAAACCGATGTGAGCCTACCACGTGTCCTCTACTGACGTTTACTTGGCATGTGTCACTCACCAAACATCCACTTGAATTGCCAAAGATGTTAAATCCACCTGCCATGTATCACTCTCACATGTTTCCATGTCATCATCACTACCACCTTTTGTGCCACATCACTATTATGTGTCATTCATAAAAGGGTTTCTTGGCCACCAAGAACAACCAAATTAACCTACCACCTATCCACCTATCATGCCATGTCACTACCATGTGTCATTCAGAAAAGGGTTGCTTGGCCACCAAGAACAACCAAATTAACTTGTCACCTATCCTCACCTCAGGATTCCATGTCACCGCCTTGCCACTCCACCACTTTCCACTTGTTTCCCATTGATGTTGTTTGCACATCGAAAGGACCATGCGGTTTGATAAGAACTTTAGCGCTTTAGCCCAACTCCTTGTGATTAGAGGCTAAGACTAGTGGCTTACCGCTCTACCACTCACCACTTCTCGTTGTGCTCCTCCTGAGTTTGTTATTTTATTTTTGCGCCAAGATAGTCCTTCTAGAATCAAGAGCCTTTGGGAACCATGACTAATTTTTAACTAGACATTGCTTCTCATACCTTGGAAGTTGGCTAAAATGATATATATCATTGAATAGTTTTATAAGAGATATATTGACCTAAACACTTAGTTTCCTCATTTGAGCTAAGGAACTAAAGAATAAATGCCTTCAAATATATTACCTTCATCCTTTACCTCAAGCTAGGCATCAACGCACATTAACTCATCAATGATGACGCACTTTCCAAGCTCCCCCTAAACTTGACACAAGTAATGCTTTGACTTCAATGACTTAGACTTGACATCAATGATAACACTGCCAACATGCTCAACAATATCCCCCTTTGGAATTGATGTCAACGCTCTACCTATCAAGTTGAAGAAACTTCCCCCTTTGTTGTTGATAATCAATCACTCTCCATCTCTAATACCTCCAATTTTTTCTCACTCTCCACCTTTGACATCAATGGAAAAGGGCTTAGGTACTCTCTCTCTATTCATTCTCATCCTAACAAAATATAACAGGCTACTAATTATTCTCCCCCTTTTATTGAAATCAACTAATATTAATGCAATATTACCATGTCATTGTTCTCAAATTTTCACTCTGCTCCCCTTAAACATCTACTCCTCCTATTCATCTAAGAACTTCCCATGAGTTTGCTCCCTTTTCTTTTCTCAAATCATTAGATCCATCCTTGTACATATATGAAAAATTGCCCTCTTTGCTTGTGAAGAAAACAAGTGAAGAGAATGTTAGTTTTTGTAGCATTAGGCAAGTGTTCTAGTCTCGACTTTGGTTAGAGAGACTAAGAAACACATGATATCCAAAACCAAGAAAAGGTTTCAGGCGAAAATACCCATAGACAACTCAATTAAATTAATTGATCGATAATTAAAAAATGGCTAAGTCTAACTTAGGGAAATCGATTAATTAAAGGGAATTAATTGAGAAAAGTGAGAATTCTCTAGAAACTCACACAAATTGAGTTTGAGATGATCTTAGTTATTGATGGAAATATAATCATGGCCATTATTTTACCAATGAAATATTATAAGAGCAAGATGATGGGGATGGAGAAGACACATTGAGTGAGTGGGTGATCTAGGCAAATTGAATTTCCTAGAGAGAAGAAAGAGAATTCGAGCCAGATATCAGTAACAGAGAGAGAGGAGCAGCAACGGAGATTCCAAAGGAGATTTCCAATGTTAGAAGAGTCATCTAAGAGAGGTAGAGTGATTCCATAGGAGGATGCATAGGGGCTTTCACATAGCCTCAAGAAAGCAGTTTGATTCAGTTGAAGAGGAGGTTGATTCAGGTGTTGGAGACCGAGATAATTTTCTAGAGGGCTAGAGAATCACTTCCATAGGCCATAATAGGTAGGGTGTCTAATTCATAGGAATATCCAAGGATTTCTTGTGAAAAACTATGCAGCATCTGCATAGAAGCCTATGCAGGGGTCTTGGATAGCCAGTTTCTGTGGGCAACTTGTTTTTGAATTACATGTGGAGAAGGAAACAATTCCCTTAATAATTTTTCTAGTATATTCTCAAGAGAGGGTTGTCAATTTGGAATCCAAATTATTATGCTCATAATTTTGTTGCTAAAGAATAATAATAAAACCCTCATCTGTTGCACCAATTTTCCCACTAAGGTTTTTCCAAGGACATTTGTCCAAAAATAACAGTGTCAATTTTATTGTGTGCTCTATTTTTCTCAATTCCAATTTTTTCTCCACAACATATTTTCAAAACAAGGGTTCAAATTTCAATTTGCACACAGCAGAAAAATTGAAGTTCCTTAGTTACAGATATTTGCAGGCAATGGTGTTTTCAGGAAGCAGTTCTGATGAGAATATCAAAGAATTCATTGATTAGATATGGGTGTAGTGATTTTGCAACAAGTTTTGCAATAGTGAATCAGTGCAAGATGAAAGAGAATATCACACATGGATTTTCCTTGAGGGTTTCTAGATTCAGTTTTCTAGAGGAAATCTGAGACTTCCATTGCAAAATGCAGTAGCAGTAAGAAGATTTGCACATTTCAGCAAGGAGTGTGAGTTACATAGACAGTAGTTGAGCAGGAAAGGGAGGATATTCTTATTTGTTTTCCAAGCTTTGTGTTTTGAAAAAATTTCCTCAACAAGACCTTGAGATCTGGATAGACTAGATGGAGCCTCCAACTATTATATTTGGAAAGCCATAATGTCTTTCCTACTAGATGAGCATGGTCTGAAGACGTATGCAGAAAGATTTATAGCCATACCTACAAACCCACAAAATCTAGAGAATTACAATAAGGAGATGGCCAAGGCAAAGCGGTTGATCCTCGATGGATTTAGATATCATATATTCTCACATTTAGCGGCCAAGAATACGGTCAAAGAAATGTGGGATGTAGTTGTTATGCTTTTCCAGAATCCTTTTAAGAACTAGAAGATGTCCTTGAAAGAGAATTTGAGGATGACCAAGATGCATAAGGGTGAAGGAATCGCTCCTTATCTCATAGAATTCAAAATATCTAAGATGATCTTGTAGAAATTTTGAATAATTTAACACATATTCAACAGAGATTATCCTGATCATGTACTATTGCGGAAAACATACACAATACATAAGCTCCTCTACGTTGATCATCAATATAGCAGCATCAATAACAATAAAACATCAAGAGCATTCACACATTAACACAGTATGTATCCCGGGGAAAGCATCTCGCTAAAAACCCCAACTATCTGTATATTAATGATTGAGTCATGTAACATTACACAGCATAATACTTCTCACAAGTATCTCCACCTCTGTTAACACAATACAGCTCAGATCTGAATCAATCACTGGCTCAATCTCCTTCGCTGCTTGCCTGCCTCCGCGCTCAATACCTGTGCTCAAGAATTGATGATAATTCCAAGGCAACCACGTATTTCCTTGGATAAATCACATGAGCACAAGCTACAATGTGGGAAAATACGTGGGAAAACTCATTGGCATACTCAATCCCTTGATTGTGCAAGATCTGATGCACAACTATAGTCGCAACTGATAGCAATTGATTCTCTAACACCTGTCCCTGCTGAACTGAACATGCACTGACATGCAACTGAGTTAACTGATGTATTCATTAGTTGTATTATGAGTTAATAACTTTGTGAATTAATTAATAACTAATTCACCCAACTCATCTCTAGTCTATTTTCCAGTTAGACTAAATACAACCAGTTTAACAAAGCTAAACTGAACACAATTCCATCAACTGCACCTCCAGTCCACTAAACTCAACTCACTTGAGTTCTAACTGAAGTCATGCATGCAAATATTAGTCATCCCATAAGAAAAGCGTATTTCCTTCTGACAGCTGCATGTGCCACATCCGTAGCTCAAACTGAAGTGCTCCAAGAGAATAAGATTAAGTTTATAGTCCAAATATTATTGTGAGATAATAATATTTGACTTTTCTATTTTTGACAGCCAGTCTAAAAATAGACTTGATCACTCACACTGTGATCACTCACACTTTCATCAAAAATAGAAGTCCATCTATTTTTCCCAACTTGATCAATCATCCATAAACAACAACCTGCAATCCATAGACATGATCCATATGTCTAAAAATAGACATAGTCTAAAAATAGACTTGCGCCAAAAATAGCCTGCGGGCCCACTTAGTGAAGGCGACTCTTTTCACTAAGCTCCATCATCTTGTTGCAATCTCAACACTTTGAATAGATTCGCTATATGATGAAGATTCATTATCTTCCATTAAATTCAAAATTTGATCTTCCTCATCTATTTGTGAAATAGAAAATATTGGTCTTATATCAAAGTCATCATCTATCCATTCTTCATTTTCAACCTCTATTGTTGTTTTTGTTGGTGGATACAGTGTGAATTTCTTTATTGTACTCCCATAAGAAATGAACATATCACCAGATCTACAACTTAAAAAAGCATCAACTGTAGCTAGCCATGGTCTTCCTAGAATCAATGGATGCCTTCCTAAGTTATTCTTGGGTGTTAAAATCATCAAATCAACATCGTATTCCCAAGAACCTAAGGATACATATATATCTTCTAATACACCATCAGGTTTGATTACAGATCTATCTGCTAATTGTAACAATGTAGGTGTATATTGAAGATTAGAAAGTTTTAATTGATTCATAGTTTGTTTACTCATGATGTTTATGGTTGCTCGTAGATCAATCAATGTATTTGGGATCTCCACACCATTGATGCGTGTTTTCATAATGGGACTTCTTGGATCAAGATATTTCTGAATTGTTGTTTTACCCATCATGATATCTGCAAGTTTTCCAACTAGTTGATTTTTTTTTTTTTAATATATACTCAAGTCCTTAATTGTTTTTGCGAAAATTGGTATATCCTTAATGGCTTGTAGAAAAGGAATCCTTATGAAAACATTCTTCAGTTCATCTAACATGTCGTAATTAGGCGATGAAATTTGTTTTTCTACCCCTTCATCAATTTTTAATCTCTCAGGGAAAGGTGGCTTTGAAATAGATACTGAAGGTTGTTCCATAATAGGAGTTGAGTTATTTGAATGTGTTGGAGTAACTTGTTTTTGAGTTTTTTCTTTTTCATTAAGAAACTTTTCTTCTTTAGAGATCCTTTCTTTTTTACTTTCTGGAATAACAACTGATGGGGACTTATTTTCTAATATTCTACCATATCTAAGTTTAACATTGTTTAGATATAGTGGAGTTATCATGTAGGTTTGAAAATTTTGTCCTTCCATATTGTAAAAAGGGTGTGAATTTTTATTATTGTTAGGATTTGGGAGTGGTTGGGTAGGCAATTGGTTTGGTCTTTGAGGAAATGGTAATGAAAGTTGTGGATTCAAATTGTGAGGTTGAGTTTGTTGAACATGCTAAGGATAATAGTGTGGAGGAAAATTAGGATATGATTGTTGAAATTGAGGATATCGAGAGTATTTCCATAAGGAATTTTCCATCCTTGTGACCAAGGTTGTGGCCAAAATTGCCAAGGCATTGGGGCTGTCCAATTACTTTGTGAAGATTGTGCAAATGGTTGGGTGTTAAAACCTTGAGTTGTATTTGGTCGTGTATTCTGCCAAGGACTTTTAGCAATAAAACAAAGAGGATCTACTTGATTTGGTACTCCTTCTTCTTGATAAACAACTTTAAGACCTGGTATTGAGGGACATTCTTTTGTATCATGATTTTCCACACAAATAACACAAGTTTCTACACTTTAAATCAAGAGGACATACTCTCAAGGCATGTTTCTTTCTACACTTAGGGCAAAAAATGGACAATACAACATTTTCAGCTTTTTGCTTGTTTTTTATTTTAAGGGTGTCAATTTGTTCACGAAGACTCCCTAAAATATATGTTTTAAAACTATCAAGCAAATTTCCTAATTCTTCTCTACTCACTGTCCCAACTACAGATTTATCAATCCTTGATAAAAGAGGATCTCTTGGATTTTTCTTGGTTCTTGCTTTGCCTCCTGAAATGTGTATGCACAAATCACAAATTTCTCCTAGTGGCAACTAAGAAATGTCCCCCTTACCCATTAGATTGAGAATATCAATCCCTTCATCTCTAATGGATTTCAATAAGAGAGATTTCAAAGTTTCCTCATCTAGATTATTCATTTTTTCCCTTTTAACATTATAGACAAATCTTTCAACGAAGTCTTCAAGATTTTCATCTTCTTTTTGTACCATTTTAAAGACTTCATCCTTAATATTATGGGGCATACAATAGTCCTTATATTTTTATAAGAATGTATTTTTCATTTGTTCCCATGTTCTTATGGAGTTTATTCCTAAACTCATAAACCATTTTAATGCTACATCTTTAAGGGTTGCAGGGAATAATTTCAACTTTTGAGCATCATGCAGATAATCATATGATCTACACAGAACTTCAAATTCAAAGAGAAATGTCTCAGGATCTTCACTCCTTAATCCATGAAAATTTGGAAGGATAGAAGGTGAGATATTTTTCATTGTCACAGTTGTATCTTCATCGAGGATAGGAAATCCAAAGGGTTCTGGATTTATATCTTCTCCTGTTCCTCTTCCTCCACCTCTTACACCTCCTCTTCTCCCTCCAATACTAGGCTGTTCACCATTCAAATTATGTACCTCCCCTTCCCCTTCTCCAGCGATTGTAGATTCTTTAGAACTAATATAGGATTATGATTCTGGTTCTAAGATTGAGTTTTCAACTCCCTCTAGTTCCTCTGATTCTTCTATCAATGGTTTTAAGTAGGCTTCTTCTTCCTCTTCTTCAGTAGGAACTTCCAAATCTTGAGCTAGAAGTTTTTCTCCAGTTGAAGATAGGAAAATTACTCCTATTGTTGGGGATATGGGATCTTGTTCTTCTATTATGGCTTCTGTTGATGAAGCTGGTGAATCTCTAGGTTGGATTTTAGATCTTAATACCTCAGGGAGTTTATGTTTGCCTGTTATGGATGGAATTCGAGTTTGTGTGGGTGGTGTGGCACTACAAGGTCGTGGTGGGGTAAGTGATGTTGTTGGAATTAAGCTCTTTCCTCTACCTACAAATCTACCCCTAGAGTCTCTTTCCCTATGCATATCATGTTTTTGTTTTTGTATGTTTTTTTTTAATCCAAAAGAAATCAAGGCTTCTATTTACACCTCCCCGGCAATGGCACCAAAATGTTTGTCAATTTAATTCTCTTAAATTGATTACATAAATTATCGGTCGGAGTTGGTAAACTTGTGAAGTGCAAGTACAAAATATATGCTAGAAGCATATTTATTAAGTTGGATTTATTAATTGATTCAGTTATTGGAAATGTATTTTTAAGTTTTGTATTCCTATTTTAAAAATGTAATTAACATTTCTATCTAGTGAAAATAAAATGATTGTGAATCTACAACAATATTCCTTTCTTGAAAAATGAAACTATAAAGAACTCACACTTGAAGAATGAAAACTATATTAACTCACACTTGTTGAATGAAAACTACATTAACTCACACTTGTTGAATGAAAACTATATTAACTCACACTCGCCGAATGAAAACTATATTGACCCACACTTGCTTAATGAAAACTATACTAAATCGCACTTGCTTCAAAATTGAAAGTTCAATAAAGTAACTACAATCAAACCACACTTCTTTTTGAAATTAAACTAAGGAAACTTTTGAATAAAAATGCCCTGAACATATAGTTGAGAGGAATCCATATACCTAAATCTATAGAGAGAAACATATTATGCTATGAAGTTGAAATGATTTTTGATGAAATTCCAAAGAAATCATGAGGAAACCACTGGTATTTTAATTAGTCAAATCAACCGCATAATCTGTAAAAGAGAGTTGTAATGTTATCATAAGAAGATCAAAGCTATGAATGGGCAAGATTAATATTCGATGATAAAAAAACAACTAACGAGGAACTTCACTACTACTTTTCTAGTCAAAAGAAATATCACTGCTGCTATCCAATTCTAAAATCAAACTAAGGATTATGAAATGAAACATGTATGAAAATACTACAACAAATAATAATAATAAATAGTGAAATCTATAAGTTAAAAATCTCACTGTCTGTAGGGGCCCTCCACAAACAGGTGGTCCCAATCTCCAAATGAATAATTAACTATGCATCAAGTCTTCAAAGGCATTTCCATTAAATAAAAACACAGTTTTAAAATGATTACAATCACCAAAAATTCATTCACGTCGTCCCCTGTTTTGTCGTGCTTTACGGTATTTATAAAATCCATTTAATAAATGTTTGAGGATTTCATGCCTACTTTCAGCTAACAAAGTTCTAATTTAACTATTAAACTAAGAAATAGATAATGATTCGCTCATGATTTTCTATTTGGCAAAGGAAATTGTGAGGCGGTTTCATCTCAGACTCTCGCTTGCTTGCTCCAGCTAGGTGTTGATGGTTGCCTTTGACCGCGTGATTTGGGTTTTCTTCTAACGATTTGGTGTAGGTGAATTGATCCAGATGGATGTTGGTGGCCACCCACCTATCCCACTTAGACCCCCACAACTGTCCCTTTCAGTTTTTTAGTTTTCGTAATCGTAGCACAATTTACTATTTTTAGTAGTTTTTCGGGTCTTGAACTTCCGGAGCCGTTTTGAGGCTGTAAATGACGTTTTTTTTTGTTTTTTTTTTTTTTTTTTTTTGGGAAAATTGGAGCAACATGGGTCCATGGACCGATGTCTCTCTTCCCAAACTTGTAGTTTCTGGATAGATCTTTATAACGAGATATTGTACGCGTCAAACGGAGATCGTATGCCAAAATTATGACCCCGGGAAGTTGATGTATCAATTACTACCAACGGGCCCAAGCATTGGCGTTTCATCTCTAGGGTTAGGTTTCTAGATGTTTAGGGTTTCCATTGTTTCTCAAACAATAAATAGGCCTTCGAGCCTCCATTGTAACACAGTTCAGAGGCATGTAGCCAACCACATCTCTTCTCGAGATAAGCTACCATCGCCCTAGCTAGTTTATTTCCATTTATGTTTGTAAGCATATTTCAGTATTTTACATTAATGAAATGAAGTATTATTTCCACTGCATCTTTGTGTATATGGTTATCTCTGTGTTTTGTTGCATTCCTGTTTAAATCTAATTTAACTATTAAACTGAGAAATAGATAACGATTCGCTCATGATTTTCTATTCAGCAAAGCAAATTGTGAGGCGGTTTCATCTCGGGCTGTCGCTCGCTTGCTTCAGCTAGGTGTTGACCATTGCCTTTGACCACCTGATTTGGTCTTTATTCTAACGATTTGTTGCAAGTGAATAGGAGGAGATCTTTGAGGGGATCAACCTCTTTCTGCCCATATCTCTCTTTCGTTGAATGGCACCTTGGACCCTGTTCGACAATGGAGTTGGCTGCAGAAACAAATGTTAGCTGCGGAATTGCACGAATCTGGTAGCCAATGAAAAATCTAACTTAATAATAAGGAACATTTAGGAAATATGAAAAATAGGATAATTACTACCTTACCTATGTCAAAAACCTGCAATTTGATGCCTATCAAGTTAAAAGAAATGGTAAAGGAGAAGGAAAATGAGTGAAGAAGGGTGTCAAGATGAAGCATTCATGAGGCTCTACAGTAGGAAACAAAGCAACCATGCTAATCCAAGTCATTGGAAATATGGGAGAAATAAGTGAGCCAAAAGGGACCACAACCTGGAGGCATCACATCCCTCACCAGAAAAGTCCTTGCTCCCTCATTGTATAGATCCTGTACAACTCTTACGATTGACCCCACAACCTTTTGAAGAATGGTAGCTTTCACTTGGGTGGTGGTTAATTTAAGAGTCATGTATGCATAGCTAAAGTCGTTTCCCCTGATCCCTATCATGTACAACCCACTCTTGAATGCTTTCGTGCTTGGGAGATAGCTTAGAGGCCCTGTATTAAACTTTCCATCAATTCTCAATTCAATACAATTCAGTTTAGTTTCCAAGAATCGATTATTATTGCTATTTAGATTACTACAAAATACAATTAACTAATCGTGTACCTCAATGTTGGCAAGAATTTGTTGCTTAAAGACCTTGAACTGAATGATCTGAACACTCAGTGAGATGGGAGCAACAAAGGAGTCAGTGTCACGAGAAATAGCACCCACCACTACAAAGTTGGTTCCATTCCCGAAATTTGAAGCCACGAACTGCATATATAATATATATATATATATATATTAATTATAAATATATATATATATATATATATGGTTTTTTTTGTTGCTTGAGAGATCCACATATTATATTGTTGTTGAAGATTGATCTCTTATTTCATTGTGGAGACATGTATTTGTTGATGCTACATATAGTTACAACTATGGTAGTTGTTATGTTGCTACTCTTTGATGTTATGTCACCGCTCTATATTCATACTAGTTCACATGTTGCTACTAATTGTTATTGATGTTTTGGCCAAAGGGATCATAAGTTGCATATGTTACTATTATTAACATTGTTGTTTCTCAACTAAGGTTATATTATTGCTTATTGTCTTATCTACCAATGAGTTCTCTTATTTGCTGCTGAATTTTTCCTTCATGGCCATGGTGTTGAGGGTCAATTGAGTGTTGCTTATCTTCCAGTTGCTATTTTATCTTGGAGTGGTTGAGAATGAGGCTTGTGAAGATGTTTCTTTTATATGTTATTCCTAAGGAAAAGGACCTATATGTTGCTTGTTCTTGCCAAGAGTTTTTACAAATGGCAAAGAACTTCCATGACATCTTACTCATTTGTTGCTACTATTTTGGGCTATGGATGAAATGTTGAAGAGCTTTAGGTTTATTGATGTCATTCATGTCTTTCGTTCATTAATGAAATGCATATGGTTTGATTTCTCTCCATTAGAAGTTTGGTGGAAGGTTGAAATGGATATCCATATATGTGAAATTGGTATTATTGCCACATCCTTATGTCTCAAGTTTAGATTATACAATGGTGATCTTGGTGCCTATAATACATTGATGGGAGTTGTCTCTTTCCATATTGACATACAATAACTATGTAACCTCAATGTTATAGTCATGCAGTGGTCCTATAAAGCATCGTAATCATTGTTCTACATGTCATGGAGTTATATTTGTGTTAGACATATATTGGAACGAGAGTCATGGGTCACACCAAGTGTTTGTTGATGAGAGAATGATGAAGAATGATAATTGTTACAACCATGTTTGAGTTATTTAGTGTCATGCATTTCAACCATGTATGGATTCTTGGATTCCTTCAGTAGCAATGTACTATTACGTCCTTCTTATGAGTCATGGTTGATTCATGTGTGTGTCTTTCATGCATGAGAGAGGAGTCACAATTCAACTAGTTAGAGGCATTGTATAGAATTGTATTATCATTCATATAGCCATGTATTATGACTTGTAATTAATTGTTTATCATTGGCCCAAGTTGGTCAAAGCATTGATATATGAGGAGCAACCTTTTTGCATATGAAAAAGAGGCACTAGCAGCAGCAAAGGCATCATGTTCAACAATCTGAGAGATGTTTTGTAGTCCCTTTATATGTTCAGGGGGAGCTTGTTCAACCTTGCAGTGGTTCATTGGATTGTATTAGCTTTGTATTGGAATGATTTTTAGTTTGATAGGGGGAGTGCTTCTTTCAATCCTCACATGTTGGCAATGTTGAATTTGTCCCTTTGACATTGATGTCAAAGGGGGAGAAAATGAGGAGTTTAGTTCTTCAATAGGTTGTTTGGATGGTTCAACTCGAGTTTCCATCAATACCAAAGGGCGAAGTTGTTGGAATTGATGTTGTGATGAGGTGATCGTTGGCATTGATGTCAACCTGGGCTTGTGTTGTCTATGGTATGCATATGCTTTATTGTTTGATAGTATTGGCTTGTGCATGGTTCTTGTGGCAGATGCTTGTGTTTCAACTACTCTAATGTTTCTTTTGTTGCTTTGATGTTTGATTTACCAAATAAGTCTCCATATCTATGATTGTTGGGTGCAGGATCCGCTAAGATAAGTTTTGAGGCTTAGAGCCCAGATTTTGGTCAAAAATTGTAACTCTTATGTAAAGACTCGCATTTTGTGGGTGCAGAGCTTGTAAAAGAATCATAGGGTTGTCCGACCTCAATTTGGTAATGTAATGTCAGCTGTAGAGATCTACCCATGGTCCACGGACCATGGGATTTTATAAATAGAGCGAGGCTCTAAGTAGATAAAAGGAGGATTAGGGGATCTAATAAAAACATGGAATAGAAGCATAGTGGAAGAAAAAAAGTATAAAGTCTAGTTTGGGTCATAGAGTAGGAGAAGGCTCTACAACTGAGTGCGCAAAGGCCTAGTAGTTCGCAGCTGAGGACCCTTGCAGCTGAGTGCATAGGGTGAGTCGTGTCTGTAATAGTTGAAAGCATTAATAAAGAGAAGTTTCATATCAATTCTATGTATTTATTTATTGTTTTATGCATTGAATATATTGGCTATAAATTGCACTTCTATTATTCATATGATGTGCGAATATATATGACTCTATCGATTAAGTGAATACAATATAGAATATATATTTACGGGAAGTTGACTAACATCTGTAAGAAGATAAGTAAGATTCGTGGTGTAGTTTGGGGAAATAGTGCAGTTTGTTGCCATAACAACGTGAAAGCATCTCAGCACCTGCTTAGGGTTGCACAAAAGGTGATTACAACAGATCGCGAGGGTATTGAAGGTTAGAATAGTGTGCGAAGTAACCTACGCGAAGATAAGCAGAGTTAGACTAAATCGACACCACAAACATCTCAAGGGTGTGAAAACTTGGTTCCAGCATCCCCCCATACTGCTTCGTGTGAGAGTTTAGTCCGTGCTCCGTGGGATGATGCTGAAAGGGTCAGTAGCGTAGGGATTTATTTGGCTAAATAACCCTGAACCTGGGTCAGGCCCCCTCAAGCCAACAAATGGTTCTGTTTCCGGGATGGGAATCCACATAGTGATGTCTGATGTCGTATCATTGGAATCCAACTAAGAAAGAAATTGAAGGCTGGTTGGACAAAAGAATTCACGAGTTCGCAGCATAGGAGAATAGGAACCCGCGACTGTCAAAAGAAGAGTGGTTAGACTGCTACCTATACACAAAGATCCATGAAATCTTCTTCGCATCCTTCCCTACTCAGCTATACGAGTGGATCGAGAAGCTAGCAGATAGCCAAGGAAGGTGGAAACTTGACGGTCCTATTGTGTGGACCCCAGTGTTAGTGCAAAGGTTGGAAGCATTAGAGGATAAGATCGCACGGGCCGTTGATAATTGGCTCGATCGTATTATAGGAGGATTCATTACTGATTTTGCGGTTGACACCTCAGTTAGCTACAACGAGGCAGAGCAATGCTTTCTCAAAGGACCGTGAGGTAAGTACATAAAATATTTGAATACTTGGATTAAAATGCTATTGTGTGAAAAGAGGGTTATGCAGTTACCTTGATGTTCGCAGCTACACAAAGTGGAAAAGCTTAGAAGAACGAAGGAAATAAGGGACCATAAACTAGCCCCTTGAATTCATCTCCGCGAGGGGACGAGGAAGAAATCACGAAGGTCTCACCATGAAGTGCGATTCATCTGATAAGGCAAAGAATTCCGCGAATACCACCTCCACCCACACTGCCACCAGCTTCACCACCATCACCTCCATCTTCACCCGTACCACCTCCACCACCACTTCGACTCAATATGGAAAGCACAGTGAAGTTTCTTGTGTTCAAAGGTTTCGGAAATGAGGATCCGGACCAATTCTGGTTTGTGGTAAGGACTGTATGGGAAGTGCAAGGAGTTATAGATGAAAATATAAATAAAGTGACACTGGTTAGCACCCTACAGGACCGCGCATTGACCTGGTATATTAAGCATTCCAATGATAATCCAAATGTGGGAATCGCAGATATCCAAGAAGCGCTAAACAAAGAATTTAGCAGGCCGAAGTCTAAAGCACAGTCGATCATTGGATTCAAAGAGATCAAGATGCTACCAGGTGACGAGACTCCTTGGGAGCTTGATCAAAGGCTGAAATGTATGATTCGCGAAGCTAATATGAATTTGACGGATGGACAACATCGCGAGTGGTTTGTAGCTTCGCTAATGCCACATTTAAGGAGTGCGCTATCGCAACAAAAGATAACGACTTAGGAGGAGGCCTTAGAGATTGCTATGAGGCTACATGAGACCCCAATGTAGGATCCTAACTTAGGAGTTTAGCAGATCCACGTGCATCGGAAAAATTTATGCCTTGAGATGTAGAGTTTGAAACAGGACATGATAGCTCAACTAGAAGTGCGCGAAGAGGTATGGTGTGTAAAATGCAAGGGTCAAGGTCATGACAAGGACCACTGCCTGGTTTTTGCAAATTACCTTGTAGGAGGAGGACTGATGACCTTAAGATTGGAAGCGCAAGCAAGACCTAGCGCGACACTTGCTTGGTGGTGTGCGATTTGTCAAATAGCAGGAAAACATGCCACGGACAATTGTCACTTGTTACAGAAGTATACACAAAATTCACAATAGTTGTTCTGTAACTTTTGTAGGTTAGTGGGAGACGATGAGCGCACTTGTAGAAGCTATGAGTTAATGATGTATAGAACTCCCACCTACAGATTTCAGGCCAAAATGCAGCCCCTTGACCAAAATGCAGGAGTGGCACAAACATGATTTCAGGGGCGCAGACAAGGCTGAGGCATAGGAGGACCTAGAAGAGGTCGCAAACAGTTGATATGCTACAATTGCAGAGGGCCAGGACATTATGCCCACGATTGCATAAATCCAATGCACCCATCATGTTTGTATTGCAAATTGTTTGATCATGAGACAAAAGATTGTCCTACATTGATTGCTAGGATACGCAACAAAGGAGCACTACCACCTCCCCCGACTCAGAACCTGTAGATGATGAGGTTTGAGTCACGTGAGGAAGATTCGAATGTGAACATTGTGCTCTTAAGCAGAATTGCAATGGGAGATGACAAAGGCAAACAACCAGAAGATAATACTTGGGTTCACAAAACTTTGGCAAAGGAAGCAAAGTTTGATTTGGAGCGCACTCGGGAAAACTTCATGGAAGCCAAGAAGAGCTTCGCTGATGCCTCCACTTCCGGAAGCAAAGATAAAACAGAGCCGGAGATGGACCCATCTATGCTCACAACGTTCCTAGAAACATGTATGAAGCTAGTGCGTGACAGTAAGGTGGTAAAAGGGTTACAGTAACTCATTAACATATGCGCTAGGACCGCACCAGGAGAACCTGTGTATTCAGGAAGATTAGAAAACATAAGACAAGAACGAGAAGAGAAATGAGACTGACCGCGCAGATTGGAGAATATGAGATGGATCAAGTCATCCTAGATTTAGGATCAGAAGTGAATGTTCTGCCGAAATAGACATGGGAGTGAATGGGGTTCCCTGCACTACAGTGGTCTCCTATTTAACTGCGAATGGGGAACCAACAAAAAATAATACCCATGGGGCGATTGTAGGGAATAACCATGGATATTGAGGGAGCGAGTGCACTGGAAGACTTTGAAGTGATAGAGATTGTCGATGACAACAATCCCTACGCCGCGCTCTTAGGAATTGATTGGGCCATTGACATGAATGGGGTGATTAATCTGAAAAAGTGAAAAATGATTTTTGAAAAGAAGCCACTACATGTAATTATACCCCTGGACCCTGCTAAAGGATCGCACTATATGGAGCTGGTACGCGACTATGAAAGTGATGATGATTTGGACTGCATCTATATGATAACAACGCAAAACTAGGACTGGGTGAATCCCACTATGGATGGGCGGATTGAATGGGAGCACGAAAGCTCTTGTACTTCGGATTCAGATGAGGAAACAGAGTGATGGCAAAATTGGTTACATGAGGTAACTACACTGAATTGTAATATGATGACAAGGTTGCCACGCTGCGTATCGACAGAAGTAAGAGACCTGCCTACTTATGGCAGTCTAAGTGAGGTAGATACCTTCTTGAATAAATTTTAAAGGGAGGTGCCGGAAAAGCAACGCTTCTAGGCCTTGGACTGGGTACTGCACGCTACGCTCGCGAGATGGTGGGGTATGCACAAAGGGAGCTTTGACAACTGGCGCGAGTGTAGCGGAATGATGCGCACACAACTTGGGAAGCCTAGGATGAGACTGAAAGATAAGTACAATGGATGGGATGATTTGCGCATGTGTCTGGCTAGGTGGGTGCAGGCATATGGAAAATAACCTACGCAGGTGCACATGAACTCCGCGCTAAAATGCATGGTCAATAAGCATGTGTTAGGGGAGCAAATGTGCAAATGGCTCTTAATGTTGGGGAGACATTATGTAGGAAGAACAGTCACACAGAAGGTTCTTTGTGCAGAAGCGTTCAATAATGTATGTAATGCGCAACGAAGTGATTGGGACCTGCGCGTACCTGTAGTATTATGGGCTTATAGGACGACATGCAAGAAACTAACAAGACAAACACCTTTTAGGCTTGTCTATGGAGTGGAAGCTGTAATGCTTATGGAATACATCATGCCTAGTTTGCGCATAATAGTTCTCATAGTTATGATGGATCACGGAGCCCTGGAGGAGAGGCTTGCACAGTTGGAGGAGCTCGAAGAACAATGATTTTTGGCTGGATTTCATCAGCAGGTCCAAAAGCAGTGCAAAAAGGCTTGGCACGATTGAGATATTAAGTTGCGCACCTTCAAGGTGAATGATTTGGTGTTGGTGTATGATAGTAAGTTCGATAAATTCCCAGGGAAGCTTAGAATGCAATGGTTGGGACCGTATGTTATTAAGGAGATCACAGATGATGGCACGGTGTAGTTGGTAAAGTTAAATGGAGAACTCTTCCCAGGGAAAGTCAATGGGAGTCATTTGAAGGTGTACACAGGGGCTCGACCATCTGACTAGCCGACAAAAGCACAATCTTAGCGCTCCAGGCAACTGAAAGGAGGTGCGGGACTATAAATTACTTTGTGCGGGAGCTATGCGATGTCAAGACTGCATGCAGTAGCGAAGTGTCACAGGGTCTGTGCTAGCGTGAGGGTAGCTGCGTTGTCGTGTGGGTTAGCTGGAAAGTGACCGTTATAGTCACTATTCATGATGTGATGCTTGGTTTGAGACCAAATGGAGAGGGCGACGGGTATTTAAGGCCAATCGAGCATTAATGGACCGAATGTGGGGGGAACGATTGAATTCAAATTCAAAAGGCGCTATAAATTACAAAGGGTTGTCCAGCAAACAACACTTGGTAATTTGAGGACTGATTTGTTGTGTGCACAGACATTCATGAACCCATATCTATTCGATCTTCTGAAGGCAAACTCATTGTTTGAGCAATTACCCGAGTCCTTAAGAGAATTGTGGAATAGCACTATGGCATCACTTGAGGAAGCCATGGATGCTGGAGTAATGACCGCTGAGGAAGTTGCACATGCCATTACAGAAATAGAAGTCCCAGAAAGTTTTGGGATAGTTGCAGAAATCCCTAAATCACTGTGCATGCCAAGACCCAAGAAAGACAAGCAGGCTATGGTACCAGTGCGCGTATCCCCTCGGAACTTGTTAAGGACTAAGCTTATCATGGAAGAAAAGGGGAAGGCTATTAATTTGGAGGCCGATGAGGAGGAAGAATTTGAAGAAATCTCGGTAGAGGAGGAGGAGGATGTAGAAATGGAGGTTGACACCTAGGGTTGCGGACCCTCTTACCAAGCTGCCCACATATGTTCCTCCGTGGAAGGGTAAAGCAAAGGTGCCCAAAGACATAGATGAGAGCAAAAGCTATCTGCAGACTCCACTGCTCCCTGATGACATTATTTTTGAAGGAGTGCACCTGGGGTGAGTGCCTGTGCTGAAATTTGAAGATTGGGATCTCACGGACCACGAGAACCCACATTTGGCAACCACACAGCTAATGCACCAAAAGAAAGACGCGTCGACTGGACTCATAGAGTTGGGGCCACATAAATCGCTGAGAGATGTGGAGAAGGCAGGACCGTTAAACCTGCTCTGGGTGCCACATTACCATCGCACTCCAGTGACCATTTTTGTCATTAGGCAGCTGCTCTTCTTGGTGCATGATGGGTGCTTGTGGCTGGAGAAGCCCATCCCCATTATAGACCACTTGATTCATAGAAAATCCCGGCTCCCTTGCAAAAGGGAGGATCCAGTGAACATCTCGGAGGGTATGAGTGATGATTTGGCCATTGTGGAGGCCATGAAGAAGAAGTTTAAGTTGGAGAAGAAGAAGAGAGGGTACGCGATTTCCAGCATCAATAACCTTGTGGTCAAGGTTGTGACGTAGATATTGGCAGGGAAGGTTATGCGGAAGTGTCGCGAGGATGAGGTGCTTGCACCGGTGGTTGCACTTGCAGCGTAGTGCACAGAAGGGGTCCAGTTCAATTGGGAAAACTACTTAGGCGAAGAGTTCCTTAAGAACTGCGCGAGACACAAGCGCAGGGGAAGACTTTTCACTATGCTTGTCTTTTGTTGTCCATAGTATTGGTGGCATGGGAATTTCCTGAAGACAATCAGTTCCCAACAATTGCGCAGGGCCTTCCGGAGGCAGCGAAGTATGCTTTGCTGTGGGCAACCTAAGATGCGCAGAGGATAAGGGATAGTAAAATATTCTAGGTGTTCATGGAGAAAAACATCAGAATGGGGATTAATCGCAAGCCGCGGTGATCGCGCATGGTCTACAATAGTTTGCAGAGCTTCACGGAGTTTAAGGCAAATTTCCATCACATTTACATCAGGGCGTGGAAGGACCCCACAAAGACACGACGCGAGCTACCCTACATGGTGACAGATGACGTCATCTTCACAGTCCTTGATTCGTGATCACCAGAGTGGCGCGCTCCTGCCAGCTTCGCGGTGGAAACAAGAAAGTCTGCCGCACAGCGGAAAAAGGACAAGGCGAAACTGCAGATGGTGCAGTTGGCAGAAAAATGCAAGAACAAAGCGGCAACAGCTAAGGCCGAGGCAGTGCGTGACGCTGCGAAGTTAGCGAAATAACAGCGGAAGGCCGTTGAGGAAAAGCGCGAGGGAGAAAAGTCGCCTTCGCCCGAACAAGAGATAGATACAGAGCAAGGTGGCGCAGACCCACAGATAACGTCCACCTAGTTGAAACGACCACACCCAAGAGAGCAGGTAGGGCCGCGAAAGAAGTCGAAGGCTTTAAAGACTTCTTTTGACCTGATCACCCTCACTGAGGGGGATCTGCATGACATTGGGGAGACGGTGAGGGACGTCACCGCGGAGACCCTCCAGAAGTTCGCGGAGGAACACCAGATGGTGTTGAGGGCTCTCTAAGCTCAGATACAGGAGTTGCAGGTGCACACCCCATAGGCTGGCACTGTGTCAACCAATCTCACACTAGGCACGACCATGGCCGAGTAGATGCTGTGCTCCTAGATGACTAACAAAATAGTGCTACCTGAGGGAGCACTAGTTACAGAAAATGAGGCCGACAAGCCTATGGTCAGGGGGCTGAAGGGAATCAAGATAAATATGCCTGCGCTCCCTTGGGAGACGCTCTATGTTTTGCAAGATGGAGTTACTGCAGAACTACGAGCTAGGGAGGATCATGCGCTCCAGGTAATGAGTGAGTAGTGCATCAACATTGAACAGTTGAGGCTACAACGTGATGAGGTAGTGGCGTAGAATAAACAACTTGTACAGGTGTTGGAGGAAGCCTACCATATGGTACCAGAGTTGGCCATCTAAGCAGAGGAACCAGTGGAGGCGTGCATCCGGAAGTTAGCAGCAGGGGTGCGTGAGGCAAAGGATGACATTGACAGGGTTCAGCTTGAACTGAACCTTCAAATAGCCAAACTGAAATTGAAGGCGCAACCTTCAACCCCACCAGAAGTTAAGGAACAACACGCCAACACGTTTACATCAGCAATAATAGAGGTTAATAATGTAGTGATAGAATGCACAAAGCTGTTCGAGCAGTCGTTCAAGGTTTTCACCACCCTGCAGGAGGACTCAAACATACAGTGCCTAGAGACAGAGGCACGTAAGCTACATCAGAAATGCGATGAAGTAAAAGGGATTGCGCAGACGGTTTCCCTTACACAGAGGCTCGTGAGGATGTATCAGGCGAAAGTGCTCAAGGAGCAGGTGGATGCTGCTCAACATAAGGAAGCAGTTTTGAAGGTGTGCTTACAATTGTGGATTGATGAGGCATACATTGTTACAACCTCCACTGAAGAAAAGCTCGCGCAACTGTAGGAAACACAGGAAAAGGTTCAGGGCAGCAGTTTAGTGACAGTTGTCTTTGAAGAACGAGTCGAGGAAGTACAATAGGCAACTGCTCGGTGGGCTACTAATATTGCAGCGATTCAGGTAGAATTGGGAGGTCTTCGCGCAAAGATCTCTGCACCGATAGAGTGACTCAAGTGTGAGTCATGATGTTTGCGTTGGGGGCCTATTGGGTGCGGGATCCCCCAAGGGAAGTTTTGGGGCTTAGAGCCCAGATTTTGGTCAAAATTTGTAACTCCGATGTAAAGAATCCACATTTTGTGGGCGTGGAGTGCGTAGCTTGTAAAAGAGTCATAAGGTTGTCTGCCCTCAATTTGGTAATGTAGAGATCTACCCATGGTCCGCGGACCATAGGATTGTATAAATAGAGCGAGGCTCTAAGTAGATAAAAAGAGGGTGAGAGGATCTAATAAAAACATGGAATAGAAGCATAGTGGAAGAACATAAGTGTAAAGTCTAGTTTGGGTCATAGAGTAGGAGAAGGCTCTACAACTGAGTGCGTAGAGGCCTAGTAGTCCATAGTTGAGTGCGCGGACCCCTACAACTGAGTGCACAGGGGGAGTCGAGTTTGTAACAGTTGAAAGAATTAATAAAGAGAAGTTTCATATCAATTATGTGTATTTATTTCTTGTTTTATGCATTGAATATATTAGGTATAAATTGCAATTCTATTATTCATATGATGTGCGAATATATATGACTGTATTGATTAAGTGAATACAACATAGAATATTTGTTTACGCGAAGTTGACTAATATATGTAAGAAGATAAGTAAGATTCACGTTGTCGTTTGGGGAAATAGTGTAGTTTGCTGCCATAACAACGCGAAAGCATCTTAGCCCCTGGTTAGGGTTGCACGAAAGTGACTATAACAGATCACAAGGGTATTGAAGGTTAGAATAGTGCGCGAAGTAACCTATGTGAAGATAAGCACAATTGGACTAAATCGACACCACAGACATCTCAAGGGTGCGGAAACTTGGTTCCAACATCTGCCCATACTGCTTCAGGTGAGACTTCAGTCCACGCTCCGCTGGTTGATGTCGAAAGGGCCAGTAGTGTAGGGATTTGTTTGGCTAAATAACTTCGAACCTGGGCCAGGACCCCTCAAGCCAGCAATGATGTTTGATGTGTTTCTTTGAGATGCCCTTGATTCTCTTGAGTTATGGATTAGTTTATGCAATTATGAAGACTATGTCATGTATAATCTAAACAGGGGGTTGCAGAGTTGGTTTTGAGGCTTATCATGGCTTGGACAACCTTTAAAAATGTTAGAGATGTTGATCAAGAAGTTGGAGGCAGTTCTAAGTTGAAATTTCTGGGTTTTGAACATCCTCTACCCCAAACACATGGAGCTAAGTTAATGCATATGGTTGAAGGGCTCCAACCACATGGAACAAGGCTTATCCATGTGATTACAACCTAAATTTCATAGTATTATACATGAGGTTGTGCTTGTAAGTCAAGAATTCTCTGGATTTCTCACGCACCTCGGGTGACTTAAATGTTTTATGATGATTCTTATTTGGGATCTTTCATAGAAGCTTCTAATTGACCAAATCTTCATGCTATAATGAAGTTTGAAGTGTATATGCCTTGATGGAGTGAGTAGTGGAGATAATGGATAGGTATGGTTAAATAGAGGAACAAGAAACTATTTTGGTGTCAGAAAGTGCGTCCAATGACATCCAAATGGTTATTAATAATTTATAGGTGAAGCTCCTATTGCAGTAGGATAACCAGAGATTAAGAGACGACTATTTTAGAAGCATAGAGATGTAGAGTTTGATTTACATGCTTGAGAGAGAATATGCAGTCATTGTAGCAGAGATCGATGAGTTCCAGAGATCCTTAGGTCAAAGTTTACAGTAGAGATTCATGTATGTGCTTCCTTACATATTCATGCAGGTCATGAAGACAAATCATGGAGGACATTAATTCTATTGTGGAGACTATATGTTAGCATGCTCTCTATGGAACCATTGCTATGCTAACATTTTGTTTATAGGAGTTCATAGTTGAGGAGACAATGATTATATTGTAGAAGTTTGAGTTGTATGGTTGTAGCATTGCATTGTATAGCTACTTCATTGCCTTCTTATTTGATCTTGTGCATTATGAGTTATTATGCTTTTGATGGAGTTGTTTTTAGAGTGTGTGTATGCAGGATTTCGATGTATGTTTGTGTTTTAGGAGTTTTATGGGTGTTGGTTACTTAATGAGTAGAGTTTGATTAAAGACTCCATTGTAGGGTTATTGCACATCCCTGAAGATCATATATTGTTGTTGTGTAGTGTTGCTATTGTTGGAATTATGGCTAATGTGTTGTCCTTGATGGAAACCTTCTTGATAAGTATGTCCTTGATGACAGCATAGTGATAATACACAGATATAAAAAATATTGGAACAAATGTTACATAGGATATGGATAGAGAAATGGAAGTTTAGGTACAAATGGATGACAAATGTAAAGTTTCAAAATTACACACAGTTCCTGTGAAGTAGGGCCACGTATATACGTAGGTCTTGTGAGCAAAAATTGCATACATAATCCAAACCATGAAAATATGGATACCATGGGTCATTACCATGGTATTTTCCCATTGTAATTGGGGCAGCAATGTTTATTTGATCCTGTTAAGAAATACTAACAACATTACTAAGGGATTTACCTAAGGTATTGGCTAAGGCAAAAGTTATATAAGGAGATGGAGATCAAGGTGTTATGTGTGCAAGTAATGGGTTATTCATATGTGATCTAATTTGGAATAGGTGTGCACTAGGGAGTAAGAAGAAGACTCAGATCTGAAAGATCTAAAGCTATGTTGAAATATATGGTTGATTGATTTAGTTTTTGTAAATGTCTAAGTAGCTAATAATGATGGATTTGTGATTATAGTAATGATATGACCTAAATGAATTTTCAGAATTCTGTGGCTTTGACAGTGAAGGTTGCGAATGTAAGTTGTGTTTGCAATGAAGGTATGCTTTAGTAATTAAGATTTGTATGTTTGTTTTCTTTTGAATAGTCATGAACATACGTGGATTAGTTTCTGTTGAGTTGCGTATATATTTTGAGATATGTTCTTCAATATGTTGAGACTTGTATGCAGGTGTTGCACATGATAAGCATGTATATACACAAGTTTTCCTAATAACAATAATGTATTTTGAGTTAGATCTGGTCACGGTTTGCAGTGATGCTTAATGATGAATGTTGACGAGTTCTATTATATTTGATGTTGTTTGTCAATGATGTCTTGATTTGGATGGTTTATATCTGTTGTGGTTTGGTTGTGCATTGATCTAATCTAGTTTTAGTGGTTGATTCAGTATTCAGTGGGATGATGTTACAGTGATTCAATTGGTTCAATGATTGTATTTTAGATTCAATATTCAATTTTGTATTCAGCATAATGATGGTTGTGCGTATAGTGTGAAAATTTGATTAAAGGTGGCCTACAAGTTTTGATGTTTTGAGACAGGTAGATAGAGTGTGAAACATTCTCAAACATGGTCCACAAAGGTGTTGAGGGTTGTAGCCTTCAGTAAGATAGTTGGAGTTTCCTGCCAGTGGTAGCTAATATATTTATTCAGGGGGTAGGTGCTCCCTTCTGATAGGAGGCAGTAAACGTGATTATGGGGTTGTAGCTCCCTTACAATGGGTGCTAGAGAAAAAGTGGATGTTGTAGCCTCCTGCAGGTGGGTGCTTGCATGCTGGTAAGAGTCTGTGCTAGTACAAGGTGTAATGAAGTTTTTATATATAATAAAGGAAGAAGACAGAGACAACGACAACGGTGGTTTTCTCCCACATTGGGTTTCCACATGAAATCCTGGTGTTTTATGTGTGTTTCTTATGTGCTGTGACTTATCTATTCTTTACTGCATACTGGATAGTTAATGAATTAATAATGCAATGGTTAAGTTAACTCACTGATGGAATTTATGTCAAATTGAGCAGGCTGGATATACATTTATTTACTTCACTAAAGTCGCGTATACACGTGAGTTGCATAAATGACAATAGCGTACAAAATTTTGAATATGAAATTGAAAATTTAAAGTGAATTAAAAATATTGATTCATCCCCCCCCATCAATATTCTTCCTAACAATTAGTATCGGAGCAGGTCCCTTAGAAGAAGCTTGATTGCTTAAATGTAGATCTATCAAAATAAGCAGTCAAGAGGGAGTATTTTCTTCCAGGCCACTCTTGTTTAATGGAACTAACTTTATATTTTGGAAAGTGAGAATGAGAGCGTATTTGTAGGTGCTCGGAAATGATATATGGGTAATTGTTGAAGGTGGATATCAATACCCAGTGTCCATTCACATAGATAATGCAGTAAAGAAGCAACATGAGAACAATGCAAAGGCAGTAAATGCTATTTTGGGAAGTTTGGTTGAGTCTGAGTTTGTGAAAGTCATGCACCTGAGTATCACAAATGCAATATTGGATAAGCTTTTCCAAAGCTATGAAGATGGCACTAAGGTAAAAACTGTTAAAATTCAAACATATAGAATCAAGTATGAGACTCTTAGAATGCATGATGATGAAAGAATTGTAAGATTTTTCATTAGTAGATGAAATTGTTAATACAATGAAAAATCTTGGTGACGAAATAAAGGAAGCTGTTTTTGTTGAAAAGATATTAAGATCACTAACCCCAAAGTTTGATTCCAAAGTCTCGGCCATTGACGAAATGCAGGATTTAAAGAATCTCACCATTGAAAAACTCCATGTGATCTTGATAGCTTTTGAAATGATAAAAGGGGATACATCAGGTGTTAGAGAAGCAACATTTAAAGCCACATACAAAGAAAATCCCAAAGACACAAGCTACATTTTAGATAAGGAAGAAGTGAATTTCATAAGAAAGTTGCAAGTGGGGACTGGTAAATTCAAAGGTAAGCTTCCCTTTAAATGTTTTGCTTGTGTAAGAGTAGGTCGCTATGCATCAAATGTCCATATAAATAAAATAATGATAAGAAAGAAAATGTAAAGGATGCTGAGATGAAAAATGCCAAAAAGAAGTTTTCTGCCAAAAAAAGTTTATATTCTAATAAAGATAGTCAAAGCACATTTGTTGATCAAGAAGATTTAGATTCAGATTCTAACATTTGTTACCAGATACCTATGGGTCTTGAAGATCAATAATATAGTAGTTGTAAAGAAGATGATTTAATGGAAACATTACATGAAAATGATAGACTCATGAATGCAAACAAAGAACTAAAAATAAAAGGAAATAGTATGGTCAAGGAAATAAACATGTTTATGATGCATTTGGAAGTAACCAATAGAAGAACATAGGTCTTAGAAAAATAACTTCAATAAAAGGAAAAGAATTATGAAAAATTAGAAAAATAGGTTGTGAATTTAAGGAAAGATTATGAGAAAATCAACAAATGGGTAAAGGCATTTGAATCACTAGAGAAGATTGTCAATGAAAAATGCTCTCCTATAATCAAGACAAGCATTGTATACAACCAGATGGCTTCAGATTCAAATTGTACCAGTAAGAACAACCAACATAAGGTCTTTCAAAGGAAAACTAAATCAAGTCGCAAATCACCTAGATCAAAGTCAAGATTAGTCCCTAGGCATAAAGGATGGTTTCATGGATACTGTTTTTCTTGTAACTCATTTGGGAACTAGATCACTCATTGCTGATCAAGAATTTGGAATGGATGGGATAATTTCCATAAATTTGAGCACATGATTAGAAATTGCAATTAGATTTGGAGGAAGAAGGAACGTTACTCAGAGACGTAGGGAAGATTGTCCCTACTACAACCCATTGTTCCTAAAAGTGTACTTCTAACAATGACTGCATAAATGAATGTGAGGTACATATCCTCATGAAGAACATGTGGTGATTATCAGGTCGACATGATTAGTGGTGTATGATCTCAGGGGGATATATGCATGTGTATCTTAATGATGATTCCCTATGTTTTTTTGATAAGTATATTACTAAAATTGCATTAATGAAGTGAACAAGAATAGACAAGATATGTTTAGGGGGAGATGTGGGTATAAAGAATCAACAATTTATTTTTTGTACGCGGATATTATGAAAGGTAGTCGCTTGTATATACAATTTTTGATCTAGAAAGTCATGTACGCTTCTCAGTAATGAAAAAGAAGTGACACAAATTCAGGGGGAGCCTCTCATATGCTTCCATTAGTTCATTATTGACATTTTGGTTCTAGCATTGATTTGTTATAATCTGTTGATGATCCCATATTCTTCTTAGGAATGCATTGGTTTATGACGAGGTTATGAGTTATTGCAAAATGATATTGATACTATTGAAATGGTTCTTTGGTGCATTTTTTGATTGATGAGATGGATATGATCATATTTCATGATGAAGAATTGGCACAGGTTCAGGGGAGCATCTGCTATGCTTCTAATAGTTCATTGTTGGCATTATGGTTTCTTGAGCACTCCTTGTTGCATGATGGTGTTTATGATGAGTTCATAATTTACTCATTGTTTGTTGGCATCTTTCGTTGATGAAGATATATATATATATATATATATATATATATATATATATATATATGAATATGTAGATATGATGTTGTCATTATGTCATGGGTTATCAATGATGCATGAATTTCATATAGTGATCTTATGGATGATTTCTTGAGTACCATTTGGCAAAGCTATTAATGGTGTCCTATCCTTGATAAATCTTGATGATATGTATGTTATGTTCACTAAAGATTTTGGTTGTTGATGTTGTTGATCAGTTCTATTCTACTCAATGATTTGTGATGTTGGATGTACTCTTTTGCACATATGATTGCTATCTATGGTGTTGTGGTTCAAGAGATTGATTTTCTTGCTTGTGGATTATGAATCTTCCTATATATGAAGAGAGTGTGCTAATCATGATGACATGAGGTCAAGGGGATGAGTTGATAAAAAGAACTTTATTGCACAATCTTATGCTTCTACTACAATTGATTGGTGATGCTCAGAAACATTGCATATTTTGTCACATGATGATGATATAGGAGAGATTGATGCTACAATATCTTATCTTACATAACTTCTTGATGATGAGGATGTTCATGTTGTTGTCATTATCACATTATGTTGCTGTTATTAGATGATTATGTTGCAAATGCATATTTGGAGCATGATGGTTGCTAATGATTATCATGGCTTTGTTACTTTATTGTTGAGAGTCCTATTTATGGTTATGGATGCCATGCATATCTCTTGATTTAAAGGTCATGAAAAGACCCATGTTGTAATCATTGTAAAATTTAGTCATGCATGGGATATTGGGATCAAGTCATGTCATGTATGTAAACCCTGTTTTTTGGGTAATTGATTTAATATATGGGCCCAATATCTAAACCCAATATGTTGGGTGATTGATGTAATCAAATGAGCATAGAGTAATTGGTGATAGGAAAGGTCATATATTTCAATTTTTGTATTGCATATCTTCATAAGGTCCAACATATGCTTAGGGGGAGCATGCATAGCAGATCAAACTTACAAAAATAAGCACTACAAGGGAAGCACTTCATCAACCTGATTCATCCCTTTGCACTTGATGTCAAAGACTTGGTGTTTAGAAAGATGTTTGGAGAGAAGAATTGGTGTTTGACTTGATATTTGGAGAGAAGAATTGGTGTTTGCATGTGGGTTTGTAGGTGCTTTCAGGTAGTGTCCAATCACCACAGTGGTTTCCACCAAGTCCAAAGGGGGAGATTGTTGCAATTATGGCTAATGTGTTGTCCTTGATGGCAACCTACTTGATAAATATGTCCTTGATGAAAACCTAGTGATAATATGCAAATATCAAGAATATTGTATAGATGTTACGAAGGATATGGATAGAGAAATGGTAGTTCAGGTACAAATGGATGACGAATGTAAAGTTTGAAAAGTATATGCGGTTCTTGTTAAGTAGGGTTGCGTACATATGCAAGTATTGTGAGCAAATGTCGCATACATAATCCAAACCATGAAAATATGGATACCATGGGTCATCACCATGATATTTTCCCATAGTAATTGGGGCGACAATGCTTATTTGATCCTGTTAACAAGTACTAACAACATTACCAAGGGATTTACCTAAGGTATTGGCTAAGGCAAACATTTTATAAGGAGATGGAGATAAAGCTGTTATGTGTGAAAGTAATGGGTTATTCATATGAGATCTAATTTGGAACAGGTGTGCACCAGGGATCAAGAAGAAGACTAAGATATGAAAGATATGAAGATATGTTAAAATATATGGTTGATTGATTTACTTGTTGCAAATGTCTAAGTAGCTAATAATGATGGATCTGTGATTATAGTTTTTCTACGATCTAAATGAATTTTCAGAAGTCTATAGTTTTGACAGTGAAGGTTGCGAAATGTAATTTGTGCTTGCAGCGAAGCTATGCTTCAGTAATTTAAGATATGTATGTTGGTTTGCTTCTGAATAGTCACATACATACGCGAATATGTTTCTATTGAGTTGCATATATATTCTGAGATATTTTCTTCAGTATGTTGAGACCAATACAAGGACATTTCATGTGATAAATACTTATATACACATGTGTGATTAATAACAATCACATATATATTTTGAGTTAGATCTAGTCACGGTTTGCAGTGTTGCTTGATGATGACTATTGATGAGTTATGTTATATTTGTTGGTGCCTTTCAATGCTATCTCGATTTGTATGGTTTATATATGTTGTGGTTTGATTGTGCATTGATATGATCTAGTTGCAATGGTTGATTCAATATTCAATGGGATGATGTTACAATGATTCAGTTGGTTCAATGATGGTATTTTAGATTTAGTATTCAATTTGGTATTGAGAATAATGATGGGTGTGGGTCCAATGTCAAAATTTGATGAAAGGATATGTTACAAATGCTTGTGGCCCTCCCACTATAACTATGAAAAGGGACTTCCTAGACACAATCCGCCTATTGGTATATTTTACTCAAAATAAATTGCAGACCATTAATGGAGGAGACTTCAATATGATTAAATACCTTGATAAAAATAAAGGAAGAGTTAGGAATTTGGAACCAAAGAACGAATCTTTCAAGAGAAATACGAGGAACTCCACCTTGTTGACATAACAAGTCTATGAATGTTAGGTATACAATGTAGAATGATAGGTGAGGAGGGATTCGCTAAATATCATTTCAACTACATTTCCTAGTCTCTAAAACCATGTTCCAGAAAAGTCATGCTATATCAACATAGATATCGCATTTATTAAGCTCTAATTATTGGAATATTCTCTTGTATTTATAAATAAATCCCAAAAATTGACCAAAACTATTTCATTTTGAAAAAAAATGGATGGAGCATGTCAATATCCTCCAAAACATAGAAAATGGTGGCAAGAGAGAAAAGATTTGTATGGATCCAAGATGTGTTAATTCCCAAAAAAATAAAACACCTCATATCCACAAGAAAAGTATGGAACAAGGAGGTCTTTGGAAACAAATCTAAGGAGAGGGACAAGTTAGAACAATATGACGAGGGTGCACGAAAATATCATCTAAAAAGGTTGGTCATAGGACCTCAAAATCAGGGAGGAGCAACTCAAGTTAAAAGTCAATCAAAGAGATAAAAGAGGAGAAACTATAGAAACACAAATCATGGATATGATAACTAAGGCAGGGGGACAAGAACACTATATTTTCCATAATTTAATTCGTAACATAAGAAAAATAAACAACATTTCTCCCCTCAAAACATCAATAAGAGAAAATCTAGAGGAACTTATTGACATTGAAAATGAGTTAAAAAAATCACTTCAACGAACTCTTGAAAAAAGATGAAGTTGATTAGAAAATAATGGTCCAATAAATTATAGATGTAATTGACTCTCTTGTACCTCTTGAGAAAAATTATAGTATCACTTGGCCCCTCTCAATGGAGGAAGTGGAAAGCATGGTTAAAGAGATGACAATGGGTAGATATTTGGGACCTAAAGGGTTCATAATGGACTTATTCAAGGCCTATTAGAGGGTCATCAAGAAGGAGGTGTGGGAAGTGGTTAAAGTATCCTACTTAATCGTAGTGCACCTATGACCTTTGTGAACAATAAGGATTTCATGTCATCACAATTGGAAAAAAATGGGGTTCCTTATCATTGAGAAGATCACTAAACTACTAAATACCTACAAGAAAATCCTCTCTTGACAACATTGGTTGCTGGTAGATCTAGATCAACGCCCTCAAGTATAATACATGCATATTTTCCACCTAATTCCATCTGAAGAGGAATCATGCTAGCCTTTTTGGAAATTACAATACTAGTGTCATCCCAACGGAAACTGCAATATGCAAAGAAAATGAAAAACAATTTCAAGAAGATGGTGAAGATTTTAAGTTTTAAAAATGCATTAATAAACATACAAGTGAGTTTATATTATTTGATACAGCATGTACCTAGATGCATTGTGAGAAAGTCGCTAATTTCAGATCCCTTCCCTGTGACACAACTAATAAGTCCCTTTGGGAATCTAATCAAATGGAAGTAGTGTACCAAGTGCAAGGATATTCCTTCTCCCTGTCAGTAGGCCATATATTCAATTGTAAATTGACAATAGAATTGTATCACATATATGGAGCAAGAAGAATTTAATGGTAAACTTTGTTCATGTAGCTACAAAGAAAGAAGTAAATATCCTTGGTAGCTTGTATGTACTTTATTTTCAGTAGTGGTCTATTGGCTATACAAGAGTCTATGTCAACACAATAGTGTGACCAAGTAAATCCTAACAACCTAGTCACATTCAAGTTCTTAGCCAAGCTATTCGAATCATGGAAAAGATTTCTAAAATTTCAACTATTGGCAATAAGCTGTAATACATACGCAAAATGTAGACTCTTGATTTCCTATGCAACCCAATCCCGAGGAGTCATATTTCATGAATACCTTGACAATTTCATAATGTCTTACACCATGGTAAGGAATCAGGATGGCATAAGTGCACTTAGTTACTTAAAAAGAAAGAAATGCATATAGAATTTGACCAAAAGCTCCTGTCAGTACCTTAAAAATTTGGATCAAGAAAGACAAACTAAAATCTATTGTTCAGTCACTCCATAAACCTCACTTCAAATATCCCTTATAATTGCATGAAAATCAACCAAATAAATATGAAATCGTTGGAAAACATTGGTGCACGCGAAGAAACTAGTGACTTGAATTTCCCTCTCTACTTGCCTAACAACAAATATGCACTAAGGATCCAAATAAACAAGCAAACATGAAAAACTTGAAAATGATTGGGCAAAGCATGTACTAAAATATCAAACATATTATAGAAAATAATAAGTAACAAGGGAAACCCATGTAATGGGGTCAAAATGCTGGCACATGCCCAATTGATTTATGGTGGAATTGAGCCTAGCAAGAGAATCATTGAACAACAAGAATAGCTTGTTATATAGAGGAAAGAGGTAGATTAGTGTGCGTGTTAGAAATAAAAAGAGGTAGATTAGTGTGCGTGTTAGAAATAAATGGTGAGTGATGGGCCTCTAAATTAGACATAAATTAAGACCCATGCCTCTAATATAAAACATAAATGAAGGCCTATGACCATCCTTCAACACATTAAACCTCTCTTTTTGCATTAGATAATTTATTTTTAGCTTTAATATATTAATTAGGAAGGTTTATGAATAATTGAATATTTGTGCCTAATATTATTTATTTTTGTGGAATATTATGAGAATATTGGGTAGATTATGAAGAGTTGGAGGAGGATATAATTTAGGGACTTGTTCCCTACTACTTGAGGATCAATAATAAATAATAAGTCAACAAGATATTATGGAGTTATGGCACAAATTGTGGAACTCCAATGATTGAGAAAATCTAGGAATGTGTTCCACTAATCAAGGGAGCAGATCCACCAATCAAGGGAGTAGATCCACTAATCAAGGGATTTCGGTGGGAAAGCTTCCTCCATCCATGGGGAATTATTCTTAATCATTTTTTATAAGTACCAAGTCGAATTTTCATCTAGGGAATGATTGCGAAAATCTAGGAATGTGTTCCCTGCCATTTAGTGCAAATTCCTAGTATTGGTTACTAGATCCACTAATCAAAGGATTTTGGTGGGGAAAGCTTCCTCCATTCTTGGGGAATGATTCCTAATCATTTTGTATAAGTACCAAGTCGATTTTTCCTCTAAGGGGAGATTTTTCATTAGTGTTATTGTGGAGAGAGCTTGTATTCTTGCAGCTCCATTGTATTTTCTTGCAGGGATGCAATTCTATTGATGGAAATAATGAAGATTGGTGTCATGTTCAGCTTCTAAATCTTGTTCTCCTCCATAGGTCTCTGATTTTCCTTGGGCTTGGCCATCCCAAGAACCTTAGAGCTCTTTTGTATCATTTTCTTTCCCTCTTTTCATTGCTTATTCACATGCATCTCTTGTTTTTATTTCTTTCTATTTATGCAGTTAGAATTAATGATTTCTTGTTGTAGGATTGAGTTAAATGGTTGATGTAAGTTCTTTTGAAGGATCAAAAGCATTATTTAATCCTTGGAAAAGCTTTGGAATTTCACAGGAATCATTGAGTTTCTTGGATTAGTCTTCTTATTCTCAAATCTAGATTGTTGGACCTCCTTTTTAGTAAAGAACAATAAATTTTTACTGTTTTTTAGAGCATGCTAACGAGCTTCAGTTGAATTGATTCCACCTGCATTAGATCAAAAAAACATTCTAGTTCATAAATTTTTTTACCTCATTTCATTTTCACTTGATTTGGTTAGGCATTTTTTAGATTTACTAGCTCACTAGTTCTCGAATTTCTAGATTGCTGACTAGTAATGTATTTTTTTTTTTTTTTTTGCATGGGTTAACAAAGGTCTTTTTGAGTGATTCCACTTGGAATAGGGACCTAAGACATCCTAGTTAACAACAAATTTTTTCCCATCCAATTTGGATTTGATTTTCTTGATCATTATGTTGACTTAGGTTGTCATCGATGTCAATATAGTAATATTCTAGATACTAGATGATTCATGAAGGGGAAGCAGAGCAGATCCATGAAGAGACAGGAGCAAGGCCATCATGATTATTAACGGAGGAGTTAACAAAGGAGGCATATCAAAGCTATCACTTATGCTTAAGAGTATTGCAGAATATCAGAGCAAGAGAGGTATATTGGAAAATGCAGAAGCCATCAAGGTATGAAGGTATCAGAGGAGCTCATTGAAAGACATTGCGAAGCCAAAGGAAGACATTGGAGCAAGAGGAGCCATATCGGAGGAGCATCGCATGTAATACATGCTGAAGAAGAACCGAGAGGAGTTAGCATATCAGAGGAGAAAATAAGATCTATCAGAGGAGCAAAACAGAGCCATCAGAGAACTATCAGAGGAGCAAAACAGAGCTATCGGAGCTACCAGAGCCATATCGGGAGTAATATATGCCAAGGAGCCATATCGGGAGTAATATATGCCAAAGAACCAAATTAGAGTAGAATACATATATATGCAGAAGACATAAAGGCTAAAGGCAAAGGAGGAGCAACATATAATATACATTATTAGAGGCAGAAAATAGTGTATATATTGGAATACACTATTGGAGGTGGCAAATATATATATATCGGAGTATAGAGGCGGAGTATATATATATCAAAGATATTGTAATCGGCGGGTTCTACTATGAGCCACAACCCGGAACCCCCGACAACGATATATATGTGCGGACCCGACGAGACATATATTTCCGAGTGTATAAACAACGATAGTCTGGGTAAGTGCTTCAAAGCATGTTCTAAGTGCATTTCATATGTATCGTTATATTTGGGCTCTAAGCCTTACTGCATTAAAACTTGAGAATTGCAACACACACACACACACACATATATATATTATAATAGTGATACGTTGCAACATTATGAAACACTTTGTTTTATATCACATCCGCCTATTGGACCTCGCAAAGCACCGATTGCGATAAAGCATGCAGACCTGCTTAAACACTACAATATGAATTAATGCTATGTCGCATCCGACATATCACAAGTGCTTAAGGCCTTTCCGCTTTGAAAGCGTTGATTGCTATATATGTTGCAGACCCGATGCTCCAATTGTAACACAGGTTAATGCTATATTGCGTCCAGCAGGGCCATCGACCATCGACGATGTTATGGGCTCAACTTATATAGGACCTCCGGAAGCTGCGACTGCCGATTACAATTACACTGCGGACCCAATGAAGTTATAGATGCAAGTGTAATGAATTTGAAGTCTGACCTTAAGTAATCGGTCGGGTTTTCCATATATTCCTGTGTATTTCAAATAATTGTATTGCGTGGGGTTTGAAGGCTAAAATGCATAAATAATGGTTCCGATAGTTCAATAGGCCTAAATGATGGCGATTGTGATTACGATGGTGATGTGGTAGGCAGGGCTTCCTGATTGGTGCAGTCTCTCTGTTAACAGTAAAGCCCTATGTATGAATGTTATTAAAGAAAAAAAGGGAACTCTCTTTGATATGGTTTAATAAACATCATTTCCCTTGTAAGATGGCCTTCTCTTCTGTATTAACGTGTCCGTGAAGCATTGGCTAATCCGAATAGGTAGAGGAAACTACAGGGACCGAGGAGGGAAGTTGAAGGATCAAGTGAGGTATAGGAAACTACAATGACTGAGGAGGAAGCTAAAGAGCCATCGAAAAGAGGAAACTGACGATCAGAGGCATCAGGGAGATACAAAAACAGAGAACAAGGAAAGTGGAAGTGTTGTTGAAAAAGTTGGAGGAAACAGAGGCAGTTGTAGGGTCCAGCAGAACAGGAAAGGGCCAAAGGACGAACAAGACATGAGGCATTCGAAGGGGAGAAGTAGTCAGTAGAGGAGCAATCATGCTGAAGCATTTACTGTGACAATAAGAACAGATGTTGGAACAGAAAGTTGGTTCTTATGCATAACTTAGTGCAGCTAATAGTAGACTCACTAAAGTTGTGTGGAGACATTATCAGAGGTCATGAAGGCTATTGGAGAATCTGTGTGGACAATATGAAGAGTTGTAAAGACTCCTCCATAAGAAGACTGTTTGTCATTGATGATGTAGCATGGAGACCACAGTGAAGCTGTAAACAAATAGAACTCAATAAAGAAGAGTTCTAAGAGCAGAACATTACTATCAAACATGCCTTGACAAGATTGGGTCGGAACCCTTGGAGTTGATGCCTCAGAAGTAAGAAGGATTGGAATCATTGGGATTGGTGCCTTAGAAGCTGGAAGGATTGGTGTCTCAGAAACTAGAAGGATTAGTGTCTTTGAGGTTGGTGCCTTAGAACTGAAAGGGTTGATGTCTTGGGAGTTGGTGCTCCTAAGTCCAAGGTTGGTGCCTTGACAAAAATAGAGTTGGTGCTCTGGAGGTTGGAGCCTCACAAAATTCCAAGTTGGTGCTTGGCAAAGGATTGCAACCATTTATCTATTTTACTGCAAAGATTATATTAATAAAAGCATTTATTCTTGTTGTTCATCTTGTGTTCTGAATATAAATGTTTTAACTAGTAAAACAATAGTTGGAAAAGAAACATTGATTCACCCCCCCCTCCCCCCCCCTTCATATTTCCAACAAAATGTATCAGAGCCAATACCTTCATTCAAAGCCTAACAACTTGAAGGTTGATCTTTAGAACACAAATGGCTAAGTCAAGGAAGAAAGTCTCCAATCCTCCTAAGATTGTGTCTCCCTCTACCACTAAAATAGAAGACAATAAATTTGAGGAGGCTCCATGGTTCAATGGGAACTTTAATATATGGGAAGCAATAATGAGGAAATTCTTACAGACTCAAGGCATTGAAATCTAGAAATCAGTGATTGTTGATAGCAAGATAGATGGAGAATCCAAGGAGTACAATGCAAAAGCAATGAAGGCAACCTTGAATGGGCTACTTGATTCTATAAAGAACAATCTAGGAAAATATTCATTAGCAAAAGGTATATGGGACAAACTTCATGACCTTCACTCAAAAGGAGCATTGACCATGACCATCAGTCAAGAAGATGATGGAAATCAAGAAGGAAATCCAGAACCCATCATAGAAGCTGAAAATGAGAATGATGAAATCAAGGCTAAAGCAGAACTAGAAGATGAAGAGAATGAAAAAGATTTTGTAGAAGATCTCCTCGCTCAACTTATGGCTACCATGGAAGAGATTAAAAATTTGAAAAAGGAAAATAAGGAAATTAAGAAGATAGCACTAGCTGGTGACCAAGATCAAACAAGGGAGAAAGTTGACCTTGTCAAGCGTTGAGTACAAGAAAGGGATGAAGAGCTTGCCAAGCTTAGGAAGGAATTTCATCAAAGCAAAAGAAAGCATCATGAAGAGGTCATATCCATGACAAATCAATTGTATAAATCAAAGAAACGGGAAGATACCTTGTCAAGTCAACTTGAACAAAGCCACAAGAGCTTGGACAAAATTGAAGAAGAGATTGGTTAGTACAATGTAGAGGTCTCTTCTCTCAAATCTCAACTACAAGAAGCAAGGAAACAAGCACAAGGAGCTGAGAAGACAATGGAAGCATTGGAAGTCATAGAAGGACAAATTGATGAAGCAGGAAAGGAAAGGAACATCATGACATGTCAACTAAAAGTAAAGGATGAAGAAATCTTCAAAATGAAGTTAGATATCATCTCCCTTAAAATAGAAGTAGATGAAGCTACTCGTACCAAGGAATAAACTGAGAAACAACTTGCTAAGAAGAATAATGAGTGTGAAAGATTAGAAGAAGAGATTGTCTTCCTCAGAAAAAAGGTTGAAGGGATGAACAAAATCTTGAAGAGCTCTCAGGCCTTGGATGACATGCTCAGCTATCACAGATGTCCATTTGATAAATAAGGTCTTGGGTATGCAGGTGAATCCTCAAACAAGAATGATAATGCTTCAAACAAAAGGGATGTGAAGAAGCTAGAAAGAAATGGTGATGCTCCCAGTTCCAACAAAGGCAAGGAGAAACATCAAGGCTACAATGGAAGAAATCCTGCTCCAAGAAGAAATATAGATGATGTCAAAGATGCGAGAGGCAATGGTTATCATCAAAGGATCCCAAGGCAGAAAGGCTTCAGAAGTACATCAAGGAAATCTCCATCTCCCGGGTACCAAAGTTCATTTTTTGGTTATTGTTATTCTTGTACAAACTTTGGTCACATGGCAAAAGATTGTAAACCATCTCATAAAGATAGATATTATGGTCCCCAATAATCTCCACGAGACAATTTTGCAGGAAGAAATCATGAATTCTTATTCATGAACAATGTTGAATGCTTCAAGTGTCATAACATTGGTCATATGGCACGTGATTGTAACTTAACTTGGGCTCTTACACAAGCTAGAACCATGCAAAAGAAGAAAGTTGCACAAGTATGGAGAAGGAAGCAAATACAATCTGAAAGTCGCTTGAACTCCCCAGCCAACAACACATGTCATTGGCATGAATTTTGACAATCTAAGCATTTGATGGGAAGACTCTACCAAAAGAGATGATGCATATCGGGAGTAATATATGCCAAAGAACCAAAGAAGAGCAGAATACATATATATGTGGAAGACATAAAGGCTAAAGGCAGAGGTAGAGCAACATATAATATACATATTCAATATACACTATCGGAGGCAGAAAATAGTGTATATAGGGGAATACACTATCGGAGGTGGCCAATCTATATATATATATATATATATATATACTATATATATATATATATATATATATATATATATATATATATATATATATATATTATATGTATATAAATTGTATATCTGTATATATATGTTATATATATGAAGATATTATAATCTTGGCGGGTTCTACTATGAGCCACTACCCGAAACCCCCAACAACGATATATATGTGCAGATCCGACGAGACATATATGTCCAGGTGTACAAACAGTGCTAGTCCAGGTAAGTGCTTCAAAGCGGGTTCTAAGTGTATTTCATATGTATCGTTATATTTGGGCTCTAAGCCTTGCCACATTAAAGGTTGAGAATTGCAACATATCTATATATATATATATATATATATAAAATAGCGATACGTTGCGGATCCGCTGCAACATTATGAAATGCTTTATTGTATATCACATCTACCAATCAGACCTCGCAAAGCGTCGATTGCGATAAAGCATGCGAACCTGCTTAAACACTACAATATGACTTAATTCTATGTCGCATCCGACATATCGCAAGTGCTTAAGGCCTTGCCACTTTGAAAGCACTGATTGCGATATATGCTACGGACCTGATGCTCCGATTGTAACACAAATTAATACTATATCGCATCCAGTAGGGCCATCGACCATCGACGATGTTATGGGCTCAACTTATACATGACCTCCGAAAGCTGCGACTGTCGATTGCGATTACACTGCGGACTTGATGAAGTTATAGATGCGGGTGTAATGAATTTGAAGTCCAGCCTTAAGCATTTGATCAGGTTTTCCATATATTCATGTGTATTTCAAATAATTGTATTGCGTGGGGTTTGAAGGCGAAAATGCATAAATAACGGTTCCGATAGTTCAGCAAGCCTAAACGATGGCGATTGCGATTGTGATGGTGACGTGGTAGGTGGGGCCTCCTGATTGGTACAGTCGCTTCGTTAATGGTAAAGCCCTGTGTATGAACGCTATTAAAGAAAAAAAGGGACCTCTCTCTGATATGGTTTAATAAACATCATTTCCTTTGTATGTTGACCTTATCTTCTGTATTAACATGTCCGTGAAGCATTGGCTAATCCGAATAGGAAAAGGAAACTAAAGTGACTGAGGAGGGAAGCCGAAGGATCAAGAAAGTCAGAGGAAACTACAACGACTGAGGAGGAAGCCAAAGAGCCATAGGAAAGAGGAAACAGACAGTCAGAGGCATTAGGAAGATACAAAAACAGAGAACAAGGAAAGTGGAAGTGTTGTTGAAAAAGCTGGAGGAAACAGAGGCAGCTGTAGGGTCCAGCAAAACAGAAAAGGGCTGAAGGACCAATAGGATAGGAGGCATTTAAAGGGGAGAAGTAGTCAACAAAGAAGCAGTCATGCTGAAGCATTTACTGTGACAGTAAGAACACATGCTTGAACATAAATTTGGTTCTTATGCAAAGCTTAGTACAATTAATAGTAGACTCACTAAAGCTGTGTGGAGACATTATTAGAGGTCATGAAGGCTATTGGAGACTCTGTGTGGACATTATGAAGAGTTGTAAAGACTCCTTCATAAGAAGATTGGTTGTCATTAATGCTGTAGCATGGAGACTACAATGAAGTTGTAAATAGACAAAACTCAGTAAAGAAGAGTTCTAAGAGCAGAACATCACTATCAAACATGCCTTGACAATATTGGGTCGGAACCCTTGGGGTTGATGCCTCAGAAGTAAGAAGGATTGAAGTCCTTGGGATTGGTGCCTCAGAAGTTGGAAGAATTGGTGTCCTTGGGATTGGTGCCTTAGAAACTGGAAGGATTGGCGTCTTTGAGGTTGGTGCCTCAGAACTGAAAGGATTGATGTCTTGGGAGTTGGTGCTCCTAAGTCCAAGGTTGGTGCCTTGACAAAAATAGAGTTGGTGCTCTGGAGGTTGGAGCCTCACAAAAGTCCAAGTTGGTGCTTGGCAACTGATTGCAACCATTTATATATTGTATCTATTTTACTGCAAAGACTATATTAATAAAAGCATTTATTCTTGTTGTTCATCTTGTGTTCTGAATATAAATGTTTTAACTAGTAAAAGAATAGTTGAAAAAGAAATACTGATTCACCCCCCCTCTCAGTATTTCCAACACATTAAACCCTCACCAATTTCATCATTTCACAAGGAAACTTCTCCAAGATTTTTGAGCAAATCCATCCATCTCCCAACTTTGGTTTTGAGTTCTGAGTGATCTTAGCCATTTTCTCACTCCATTCCACCCATATACTACCTTCCCTAAGCCTTCTGTCACCTCCAACACCTCACATTTTTCTATCCTCTGTATCCTGTAGGTTCACTATAATTCCTATAGGATCATCCTGTAGGTTTCTAGTACATCCTGTAGGTTTTCCTGAAATGGCCTGTTTTGAGGCTGAATTGATGGAAAACCTCTAAGAAGTCACCAAAAGCCTCCCAAGGGTCTCCCACACCATCCAACCATCTCCTAACGCTTCCATCCAACCTCCAACATCCTTAATTCACCTGCCACATCACCAAAAGAAATTAGTTTGCTTACTTGATTTTGTATGAAAAGACAAAAAGACAAAAACATATTTATTTCAGCCCCTTTATTTGCACATTAGTGATGTTTGATGCTTCTTACTTCCATGCTTAGATAGTAGCATTTGGTTCATGATAATTTAGCATTATTACAAAGTATAGTTTCTTGGCAGTTAATTAAGAAATGGTGTGATTTAGCATTGAATTTCTGTCTCTTTCCTGTACTTTCTTTCTTGCAATAGGTTATGGTTCCATTTCGAACATTTCATTTTCTGCAATTAGTTTAGGATTTGCTTCAGTACATGCACTCCATTACATCATGACATCAAAGGAAGGACACATTGTATGGCACACATATAGTGCCGACACCTCTTAAGTTTGTATGAACCCCGGGTTGATAATTAAAGTCGGTAGCCTTGGGAGTTGCAACATTCTTGTTGCAATACCGATGCTCATTAGTGAGAAGTGAAGGTTGTGAATAATAAGGATATGCAAGGCAGTGAGAGGACTACAGAGGGAGGGAAACCCACAAATGGGTCTTTAAAGCAAGCCACACTCCATTGGTGGGGAGGAAAAACAACAATTACCCCCCCATAAATACTACTTGAACTTGAATTTCCTATTTATATATTTTTTCAAGAGCCTTGGGATTTTGTAATCATATTTCCTCAATCATATTATGTGAACTTTATTCATGGAAAATATATCAACATTTATGTATATAGTACCATAATTTGATTTATCTTTAGCTATATAAGGTTTCATGTCAACATTTTCATTGCCATGGCCAAGAACAATGAGGCCATGCTCATTCCAATGAACTGTTTCCTGAAATACCCATAATGAGAAATCTAAAGTTTGTTTGATTAGGTGGTGCTACAATGGCTGGGGACTTATTCACAAAAAATTGTCCTTTTTGTTGTGACAAAGTGATCTAACCAAATTGATAAGCCTGAGAGGCATCACCCTTCGATGAGAATGCACAATATCTCATGACACATAACATATAACGGGATCAAATGACCTAAAATCAAAGGAGGAAGGGGATCACATGATTAAAGTTGATCAAACCCAATTTTATTTCCTTCAACTAGTTGTTAATATGTAGATAATCAATTTCAAGAAGTTGAACTTGTTTAATCAATAAGCAATGTCTCCCCTTTTTCTAATAACTATGGGGGAATTAGGTTTCAACTGTGCAAAGGTGGTAAATTTGCATTGGATGATTAGTTTCCATTTGGGTAACCACTTATAAACAATACAAGAATCTAAATAGACAATAGAATTTTCCTTATAAACAAATATTATGCAGAGACACAAAGCTTCTTGCTAATAACAAATTATTTTGTGAAAGAAATTGAGAATGATAATCATGATGTACAATAATCATTGGGAAGCCACAAAAACCAAAAAACAACCCAAAAACCCGACTAATGAACCCTACCCCACATAATTGGGTATATAATTGGTGCAAGAGACGATGTATAAAACAGTAGCCACACATTACTTTCCATTTTGAAGCCAAAAAAACCAAATTGGTTACAAATTTAAAACCAACAACCATTTAAACCCTAAGAGTGGAAAATAAATTCAAAAACTTTGGCCGATTTTGGGCACTTACTATCATAGGAGGGCGCTTGACAGGTCTCTTTCATGGGGCAATTCGCTCGGTAGGTCGCTTTCATTAGGCAATTCCTGTAAGAGGAAACACCAGTTGGAAAATTGCTTTCACAGTTTAGTTCTGTTGTGACAAAAATGATAGGCGGGTTTTCATTTTTTCTATTTATACCATCCAATATTTTAGATGATATTTTTAATTAGAATCTATATTCTTGACCAAGAGTTTTAAATGGAATGTAAACTCTCGGTTGATAGTTATAAATAAAATCTATATTTTCAGACGAGAGTTTATTTCTGAGATTTTTTTACCAAACTTCTCAGTCGAAAACTTGTCAAGCTCTCATCTAAGAGTTTTGAACCTTGCCATTAACCTGACCAAACTCTTGAATGAAACATTGTAAAACTCTCGGACAAGAAACTTTTCAACTCTTGGATGAGAAAATTTGTTGATTTTTTTCTCAATAAGAAACTCATAAATGACAATGCAATTTATCCCTACATTCCAAAAGTGTTTCCCAATTTTGAGTTTTCATAAAGGTGTAATCTACTAGTAAATATTTGGTTAAATGATATAATACACTAATACAATGATTATATTCAAACACATTAATTAAAATAAAAATAATCAAATTATAAAACTATTGTATTTTTTTGATTAATAAAAAGTTTATAAAAAAATAAGAAGTTGTATTTACATACCCACAATGGAAAATAGTTTAAAAACTTAAAGATATCAATGCGTAGTATTAATTTGAACCAAACAATGTGTTTCATACCTATTTAAATATTGTTGTGTCTAAATTGTTCTTGACATTGTTGTGCTATAAATGTACATGGTTGTGCTATAAATGTACAAATGCATTGGTGGTTATCACTATGGTTATCATATTGGTGCTTCAAACTAAAATAACAACACCATTTCCTTCTACCATACGATTACCAATGTCATCACTATTTTTGTTGTCATAATACCAACAATTTATAGTGCACACTAATCATATACAACAATGCGTAATAGTATATCATTTACATCAGTGCTTTTAAAAAAATGATATGCATCAATTCTTCATCTTTAACACATTGGTTCATTATATGTATACAATATTTCAATGTATATAAAATGCATCAACATGCACTAAACATATGTACAATAATGCAATTAAAATGTATCAACATGCACTAAACATCTGTACAATAATGCAATTATTTTCTTAAATGCACCAAGAAAAAAATACCTATCATAACTTTCGATTGTCTAGAATTATTAATTACACTGGACATCCACTAAATTCAATGCTAAAATCTCCATTGAAATGGAGGTTTAATGGAGGTTTTAGCAATTGTTTTTTTCAAAATTTGTTCAATATTGTAACAATAAAACCCTATTCTAAAACATCCATTACATGGTCATTTTTTAGTCGGATTGGCATAGAAAGTATTGTGTTTAGGAATTTTCATTCTTTGTACAAACTTATTATATCATGTAGAAAGACTTGTCTTCACTGCAATGTTCAATCCAACATCAAGGCAAGGGCTAACTAGCCTGTCATAGGGCATTAAATGCCCTGGTATATGCATGCTCTATAACAAAATAACACACAGCCTTTGGTGGCTACATAAGTTAAAAATAAAGGCTGTTTTATTTTGTTATAGAGCATGCATGTACCAGGGCATTTAATGCCCTATGGCAGGCTGGTTAGCCCTTGCCCAACATCAATGGTATTGGTCGAAATAATAGAACATGTAATCCTTGATATAAATATTTGTTGAGAAAATAGAATTCCTTTCAAATAAATTTTCATTGGGAAGGTCAAATTTCTCATAAACATGAGATATATCTTTTCCAAGTTCTTTAGATCAAACATGCATTGACTCACTTTATTAATATCTTTGCATTTTTTCAGTTTCATTGCATGAATTTATATTGTACTATGAGGTAAGGAAAATGATCATAATTTAGAAATAAGAGTAGAAAAGTAAGATCCTATATATGCATCCAAGAACACCACTAATTACAACATTGGCATTGAGAAACCCTTATTTCAAAATGAGGTCATTTATGATTACCTATCTCGTTTTGACACAAAATTTGGTATTTAGGAAGGAACAAATTTAAAAGGGCCTTACATCGAGAAACATTTTGCATCAATACCATCATTTGTGATATCTTTAAAAGCAATATTTTTTAGGAGTTTGCTAGTAAACTATCAACTAATATTTCTTAAGTAAGTCAATACTATGATTTAAGAGTTATAATAACGAGGAGATATGAATGCATGAAGGAATTAGTGGCCATGGTTTATACATCCCATAACTAGGACACTTATTATCCACTCTCTTCTCTCACACCCTCTAACTTGTCTCGATAATAAAAGGATTTATTTAAAGCAATCCTTTAATGAATAAGGATTTCCTTCAGCTTAAATTTCTTCTAAAAAATCCATTTCTATTAAGATTAGAATCATAATTATATAATTTGAGTATCCTAATAAAATTCCTTATTGAATTCATTAGTAGAAGAATAAAAATGTCTACAAGGCCAGGCCTTTGCAGGCAGGGTTTCTTAGAGCAATTCTCCTGATGGTAATGATAGAAATTTTCCATAGTGACATCGTCCAAATCTATATGAATATTGGTAGGAGGTGGTTCAACAACTTGAGGAGGTGGATTTAGTCTCCTAATGAAAAATCTATAAGGCCTATGGTTAGATGTACCTTCCCTTGTGCTCCTCCTGAAATTTATATTTCATTATTCAATTTCTTGATCATCTATTAGATATCTTTTAGTTTGGGGAACTCCCTATTTCTTTCTTTGTCTTTAGGTCACACTCTATTTATGTTTACTCCCTTCTTGTAGGAATATATTTTCAAGTGGTTTTCTTTGCAATCAATCATTCTCTAATTTGATCTTTCTTTCTTCAAAAATAATTTCTCATAGGGTATTCTTAGAAAATATCTTTAGCCACATGGACATGGGTGAGGGTAAGGCATTAACAAATATTTATTTTTGTAGGTCAGTTAAGGGTTTTTACTTGCTTTGAATATATTCAATGTATACATGAATTTGCACAAAGTATTTAATATTTTTGGTAGGTTCCATGGCTAGGGAAACAAATTCTACCATAAGGGAAGTCAATGTAATTGGCTCACCAAAATTTTATAGAAAGAGAGATTGGAATATATTCCAACTAGTGATGCTCCTAGTTGGTATCCCAAAGTATTCCTACATGGGATGGAGTGATCTAATTCATAGGGTAGTGGATATTAGAGAAAGATAGATATACCAGATATTTGATGTCATGTACCAAGACCTAAACTCTATGAGAACTCATGGGTACTCTTCTCCTAGATCGATGAGGGAGAGGAGTAATGGGTATTATACCTAGTGTCTTGGTGTATTTGTGTGTAACTCATCTACAAATATTTTTGTAATTGATTGGGGCTTTAAGTTTGGACTTATTTTCTTATTGGTTTGGTTGAACTCTATGACTATCAAAATCTTCGATAAATGGTTCAACAAGTTCTTTTAGCACTAGAAGAACTATTGATGGGTTGAAATGCACCATTGATTAATTAAAGGGATTCAACCTAGAAGAGAGGCCCAATTAGGATCTTATTTGGAATAGTTAAATACTTTGGATTATATGTCTTGTTAACCAATTACGATGGGATTTAATGACGGGAAAGGATGCATATTAACCAAAAAAAACCCCAAAACACTATCCTACAAAATACAGGAGATGTAATTCAACAAATAAGATTAGTCAAAATTTACTAAAACACAATTTAATCACTAGTTTATAACACAATAAAGCAAAATAAAGCTACAATTCAGCAAATAAGATTAGTCCAAATCCACTAAATGACAATGTAGAAATCTATATTAATTGCAAGAAGAAAAAAATATTACTTTACTCTAGAAAAAATAAGATAAAAATAAAACTATACTAAGCTAATAAAGAAATGTGTAGCTAATCTAACACGTGAAGGAATATGCACTTGCACAAAATAGTTCGTAAGCACACAAATTCTTATCACATGAGTCCATTGAATTCACAATTCAAAATAATCCTTGTGTAGAACTCGAGGAGTGATGTTAATGGACAAGGAAAAGAATGGGATAAGTCTATTCCATACCATGCTAAAGAAATTACTACCCACATAATAGTCCAAGGATAAAGTAAATATCTCAAGAAAAGTAGCTAAACTAGTTAAGGTAGGAACTAGAAAATACAAAGCTAATTTAATCATAGAACAAAACCTTTCTATTTCCTGAATGGTCCAAGATATAGATGGAATTTCTCAGTAAAATCTTAGACATGAAATAGGATTATTGAATTAATAATTGAGAAAAAATATTTCTTATAAAAATATTAACCTCTAGTGAATAAATAATTTCCCAACCCCTAATCCTCGAGGAATTTCCCATATATATAGTATTACTAATTTCTTCCCTCCCTATATGAGGCGGAGGGGAATTAATCATGAAATTGAATTTGGTTTTAGCTCCAACATGTAACTATTAGTAGAAACCTCAACTCTCTAGAGGGGGGGAGGTACTTGTGTTACACATGTCGGCCACATTGTGTTCCCAACTCCCTCAAGTTATTTTAATGTGTTGGAACGATGAAGACATATCTAACTCATTGTTAATTCAAATCTTGCCATGCTCCTCAATAAATTAATTCTAGCTTTTGATTAATGACCTCTCCAAAGAATGCCCTTCTAAAACCTCTTCCACTATTGGTCTCAATTTCCCTATCCATGTCTTTTCTCTTTGGTCACCTTCCTTGCCTCATCTTACTTTCCCTTTCTCTTGCTCTGGTTGTCACTTTGGCTTCCTTGTGCTCAACTTCTTTTGCTTTTATGGTGTCTCTCTCGAGTGCCTTTACTTTCTCAACTTGTTGAACAACAATTGCTAGAATCTAATCTTTGCATGAAATTATATAATTAGGGGCATGAAAGAAAAAGTTGTGAAATTGATTTAAGCTACCTCCCAAATGTAAATCACTTAAACTATTGATTGATTAGAAATCCTTGAAGCTTGGCGAGCATGGTTTCCCCTCGTGGTTGCACTAGGATATTTCTCCAGTGTAAATGCAATCTATGGTAGAGTGCCTCATGACTTAGTGCCTATATTTTTACCCAATGTTGATGCACTAAATATATACTTAGAATTTTTCTTTCTAAATTAGAGGTTTACACTCTAAAGTTGGGGAACAAGGTCTCTCATACATGTCCTTTGTGGATATAAGGGTGGAGATTTTTGTTGAAAAATTAAACAACAAATTCCTAATTTAATTTTGTCCTTGAATTAAATTGTAATTCTAATTCTCATAGAAACTTGTAGTAGTTAACTAAGTTAATTTGACTTAGTTGGCTCATTTAATTCGAGTTGGGAGTCTATCTAGACTCATGTAGATTGGTTCCTAAATTTTAGGGGCCCAGGTTGAGTTTATTTTGAGTTGTAATTATTTAATTCAGTTTAGCTGAGTTAAATTTAGTTAAACTAGTTCCAACTGATGGAGGAATTCAGGGGAAATCCAGTAGTGGGGTGTAACATGCAGTAGTGGGGTGTAACCATCACTTCTCAACCAGTAACTGAAGATTCACTCATAATTAAATCATGTGTTTCAGATTAGAGAATGACCCAGTTGAGGTTGGAGTTCAAGGACAATGTACTATCAGTTGTATAATCATCTGAATTGTACACGTGGTGCACGAAATCAGAGGAAGGCCTATGAGGATTGTGTAGTTCATTATTAAGGAATTTCCCAATTAAATATGGGCTAATTCACCAAGAAACTGCGCAAGGAAATACAGGCTTGGCAAGCACCAAATTTGGCTAAGTATTGGCTGGGACTTGTTTGTGAAGCAATGAGACAGATTGAGATAGTTCAAACGTTGCTCGGGATTGAGCAAAGCATTGTAATCTTCTCATATTTTATGGTTAATGAAATATATAGATAGCAAGGGTTTTTAGTTGTGGCTTTCACCATAAAATTATTGTGTTATGTGTGATTGAATTTTTTCTCTTTTTTGCTTCGTGATTTCATCGATCGTTTATTGTTTTCCCTGATGAGTAGATTAGATTCAAGTCAATTGTTTTAGCATATTACAATCTTTAGTTTGAATCTACAAGGAATTTCTACATGATATCGGAGCTGAAATCACTATAGAAGAGGAGAATACAAGTTTGTCTTTTGCAGGAGAAATCGAATTTGCAGTATCATACTTTAGAGCCAGCACGATGAATTTCTATGGATTGAGACTTGAACATGCCCTTGACAGTAGTTCAAACTATATTGCTTGGAAGGACAAGATGGAGGTAGTGTTGGAAGACAATGAGCTTAAGGAATTCATAGACAAAGACATTTCTAAGCCAGCTGATGCTCAGGATCTAGCAGAGTGGAGAAAGGGTGTGGCAAAGGCGAGAAGGATTATCCTAGAAGGAGTTCAAGATCATAATGTCTCCAACCTCCATGGTAAGGAAACTCCATTTGTAATGTGGACTGCCTTGACGAACCTGTTTCAAAACAACAGTGACCATAGGAAGTTGGCACTAAAGGACAAGCTCAAAAAGATCAAGATGGAGAAGGGTGACACAATACCAAAGTACTTGACCAAGTTCACCCAATGTTGGGATGAGCTTGGAAGTGTTAGTGTTATAGTTGTTGAAGACGATCTGGTGATCCTAGCACTTCTAGGACTTCCTAAGAGTTGGCATATTTACCAGGACTCAGTTAATGGGAGGGAGAATATTCTAGAGTGGAAGTGATTGTGGTCTCACTTGGTAGATTTGGTGGAACACCAAAGATGGATCCTCATCCAAGCATGATGATGAGCAAAACTTTGCCTTAGCTGTAAAGACGAATAAAGTGAAGGGGAAATAATCCCATCCCAAATCAGATTCTAGTCAAGGCGAAAAGAATAAGGACATGTCAAAAATTAAATGTTTTCATTGTCACGAGTTGTGACACTTTGCCACAAAGTGTCCACACAAGAAGGGCAGTAAGAAGTCCTCAGGAGGAGCGGCAGGTGAAGCTCTTGCTTCACAATTTGAGATGGATTTCACCCTCATTGCTTGCGTGGTGACATCAGTGATGGGTAGTGTGTGGTACCTAGATTATGGAGCCTCATTCCATATGACAAAAAAAAAGAGTTATTCAGTGACTTGGAGGAGAAGGACCTCTAAATGCGCATTGAGATGGGAGATGATGGGAGGTAAAGCGCGATAGGCATCAATGCTATTACGTTTCAGAGGGAGTCTAGTTCTCCTCTTACATTAAAAGATGTCATGTATGTTCCAGGTTTGAAGAAGAATTTGGTTTCAATTTCCATGTTGGAGGACCATGGATATGATGTGATATTTAGCAAGGGAAAGGTTTTCCTTCATCACATAGCCTCAGGACAGGTGAAGCAGATCGAGGTTTGGGTGAAGAACCTCTACAAATTGGATGTATAATACTGCACTGCTTTGAGCACAAAAGCAGAGAAGGTACAAAGCTGAGACATCAATGACTGATGGCATAAAAGATTGGGTCACTTACACCACAGAGCTTTGAAGATCATGCAACAAATTTTGATAGGACTTCCCAAGGGTACACTAGAGCAGAGAGACACATGCAAAGGGTGTACATTGGGGAAGTACACAGAAACTTCCTTTCATGATAACGATAGTCGAGCATAAGTGATCCTTGATTGACTTCACTCAGATATGTGTGGAACTTTCTCAACAAAATCCACGTCCAAGCACATGTATTATGTAATATTTGTTGATGATTTTTCCCGTAAGTGCTGGATTTTCTTCATGCAAAAGAAATATTAGAAGTTTGCTAAATTTTGTGAATTTAAAGCACTTGTCGAGAAAGATATTGGAAGGAAAGTTAAAGATCTCAGAAGCGATAACAATGGAGAATATGTGTCAAATGAATTCAAGAACTTCTGTGCAATAGAAGGCATTCGACATGAATTAATATCACCTCATAACCTGCAACAGAATGGAGTGGCTAAAAGAGAGAACATAAGTATTGTGGGAGTGACACAAGTGATGTTACATGATCAGGGCCTACAGTTGCACTTGTGGGTTGAAGCATGCAACACAAATGTTTATTTGTAGAACATATGCCCTCATCGAATTCTCGGGATGAGTACACTAGAAGAAGTTTTTTCAAGTAAGAAACTAGATGTGGCACACTTTAGGATCTTTGGTACATCAATCTACTATCATGTTACCAAGGATGCACGGAAAAAGCTAGAGCCAACAACTTGGTTGGGTATATTTGTGGGGTACACTGATACACCTCACAACTATCAGGTGTATCTGCCATCCAACTAGATGACAATGGTTTGTAGAGATGTGAAGTTCGATGAAGAGAAGGCCGTGAGATGTTCCCTCGAGGGTGAGCTTCAGTTACATGCAGATGAGGAGCTTTTAGCTCCAATGGATCAATCTCAGGATGATGTGGGGCAACTGTTGAGCCTCAAACCTGCACCTTCCTATACACCCTCTTAGCCTTCTTTCTCCACTCACTTCATTCACCCAGTTGTTAAATCATTGCATTATAGTCTAAAAAGGACTGCTTATATGGTTTTCTAACTATACTTATGACTATTGTTTGGTTTAGGTTTTTGTTCATGCAGCTGCAGAAACTTGTCAGTTTCCGCAGCCAGCACAGGTTTCTGCAGCTAACCCAGGATTCTGCAGCTATTTTGTTAAAATCTCTACTCTAGGTGTCCTATGAAGAAACGAGCTACATGGGCAAGCTCTAGGTGGCGGATACATGGAACATGTCCCTTCAAATCGGCCAAATCATCCATGGGAGGCCACGGTCAACCAAAGTCAAAGACACGACCAACTAAAGAGTTCAACGGTGGCACATCACTGTTTTGGGCACATGAATGATACGTGGCATAGTCCTCAGCTCACGAAGGCACCAGCACACCTGGAGATCGTTCCTGAGACCTGGATCTAACAGCCAACCACTTCGAAGATTTAAGAAACATGATGACAGTTACACTAGATCTCGGCTGAAGAGATCTACATGTCTTTAGCAATGCAGTTAATAGAGTAGAAGTTGTTAGTTAGATTTAGTATTTTGGCATTATAAATAATGCGTCGTTGAATGTTGTGAAGAGAGCTCTTTTGGATATTATGAATTCTGAATTGTTTATGTGATTCCGTACTGCTGGTTATCTTATCACCCCATTGTTTTATATGCTGTTGTTTAATACATGAGAAGACTTTTCTGAGTTCAGCCATGTGATTATTTGTTGATTGGCTGAAGTGGCAGAGGGCCCCTGCACACTGAAGCCTTGTAAAGTTTTTATTTAGCTTTATTATGTTTTTGTTTTTCTCATTAGCTTGTACATAATATACTGTTTGATGCTTCAGCTGTTTATATTTTCAAATTTGTTTTCTTAGAGCTGTAAACTAATAAGTGCTTTTCTACAGGTTTTCTTAGGCAGCCCGGGCAATTTTTCATCTTTTTGATAACTTTTGGCATATGAGATCATCTTTTCCTTCCTACTAACTTTCATTTTCTGAAGTTTAAATTCAGCATTGTCCTTTTCATGTTGTGATTTGCTTATTTATTTTTCTATTATTTAGATATCATACTGCTCATCAATTTATAGTTTCTTTCTATGGTCAAGGGACTATATCAGCAAGAAATCAGAATATTACTAACTGTGGTGTGATTTAGTTATCATATTGCTTACTCATGGTTGCTTTCCACAAGGTTGATTGAGCTGAATGGTAAAGGACTAGAAGAGTTCAAGTAGTGTGATTAGTTTCTTTTATGTAATTTACTTTCTTGTCATTTAGATATCATATTGCTTGACATGTTCACGATTACTTCCCCAAGGTAGATTGAGCTCAAGGGTAAAGGATTTGAAGAATTCAAGTAGTGTGATTAGTTTCTTTTATGCAATTTACTTTCTTGCCATTTAGATATCATATTGCTTAACTTGTTCATGATTACTTCCCACAAGGTAGATTGAGCCGAAGGGTAAAGGATATGAAAAGTTAAAGTAGTGTGAATTAGTTGCTTTGCTTTAAGTTTGAGTTGTTTTTCAGTTTTTGCTTTCTTTTCATTTCAGCAGCAAGGATACTGGGCCATTGTCATTAGTTCACTATTTGATGCATTTATTTTCCCTTAAGAATTGATTTCATTTTAGTTATTGAAAAGCTTTCTTTTGAGCACTTTCAATTTTAGAAACCATCACCGTCTACACTCCATACTTCACTTTCATCCTCACCATCACACATTAAGAAAAAAAATAAATCCAAAAACAAACTAAAAAGCTTAAAACGACAAAAGACTAAGGAAATGGTTATTTAGTACATATAGTACACTTCACTTCGTCAGTTTACGAACCCCTGGTTGACATTTTAAATAGCAATTTAGATCACACTAAATTGACCAAACATTTTGGCACCGTTCTCGGGGAAGTGAAATTAGGTAGCCAATTTCTAAAAAAAAATATAAAAACAAGAAAATTTCAAGGAAAATTGATAACTTCTCAAATTATTCTCTCCTCTTGCGCTTAGTTTGATCTGGAGGATCAAAAAAGAGAAAGTTATTAGTTTAATAGTTTCTTGAGTATGCTCTCTTCTTTCACCTAGAGTGACCTGGAAGATCAGAAAGATAATTATTAATCTAACTTGAAGAAAAATAAAAAAATGACATGCATAGAGCAAGAGATTCTAGGGGAAGGTTTTTAGCTAGAGCCAAGAGTTTGATTTTTACAACTCCATCTACTTCAAGGAATAGACAAGAGACACCTCCATCATCTCCAACTCACACTCCTAGCCCTAGGATTCCTGGAATTCAAGAGGTAGTAGTTGACTCTCCCACACCATCCATCGAATCTGAATTGGGAAGAGATCCTTTCCTTCTTTCTACAAGGAAACAAATTGTAATTGAAGAAGTAGAATCAACTGAGGAAGAAGAGGGAGAAATTCGTCCTCATTTGCCCTTAGTAGAGGAACCAGAGGACTCTGAAGTCTCCGGGGAAACTACCATGACAGAAGAAGGAGCAACCGGATTTGGTAGAGGTAGAGGTAGAGGAGGAGGAGGAAATAATGGAGGAGGTAGAGGTAACACTGGGGGAAATAGGGATGGAGATAACTCATTCGGATTTCCTATAGTCGACGAGGACTCCTGAGCCACAATGAAAAACATCTCACCGTCTGTCCTCCCAAACTTCCATGGGTTAAGAAATGAGGACCCTGAAACATTTCTATTTGAGTTTGAGGTCGTGTGTCGAACTTATGATTATCTGGAAGACTCTCAAAAACTCAAACTGTTTCCTTCAACATTGAAAGGAGTAGCCTTGAAATGGTTCATGGGATTACTCACTCAATCCATTAGGACTTGGAATGATATGAAACAAACATTTTTGGATAGGTACCTGGACTATTGTATGCCCACCAATCACAAGGATGAGGTATTCAAAATGGTGCAAAGAGAAGATGAAAACTTGGAGGATTTACTTGAAAGATTTCAATACAACCTGAAAATAGCAAAAATGAGTAACTTAGATGAGGAGACCTTGAAAGCCCTTCTATTAAAAGCCATTAGAGATGAATGGATAGATATTTTGAACATGATGGGAAAAGGAGACATATCTCAACTTCCACTTCATGATATAGCAGAGCTATGTGTCCATCTCTCAAGGGGGAAATCTAAAACTCAAAAAGGGCCTAGAGATCCTTCTCTCATCAGAGCAAACAAATCGCAATTGGATCAGTAAGTAGGGCTGAGATTGGCAACATGCTTGATGAATTCAAAACTGATATCTTAGGGAGTCTTAGTGAGCAACTAGACACTCTTAAGATTCACAATAAGCAGAAAGTAGAAGCTGAAGCTTTGGCCATCTTTTGCCCAAAACGTAGAAAGAAACATGCTCTAAGGGAATGTCCCTTGGATGCAAAAGTTGTAGAAACATGTGTAATCTGTTCAGAGAATCATGAGACCAAGGATTGTCCTTCAA
>APFE031332232.1:169527-188789 GCA_000404065.3 Pinus taeda
TTCAGACTCATTGGCTTGGGCCATATGAGATTCATAAAGTCTTTAACAATGGAGCAGTAAGAATCAAGACCATTGATGAATTTCAGACTCCTCTTATTGTGAATGGCCACCGATTGAAAATTTATCATAAGCCACTTTCCAAAGAGGAATTTGTCAAAATGTTGCAAGATAATTCTGCAATAAGGCTGGTGGAGAAGAATCCTTCTCCCCCAACAGCCTAATCTTTGTTTCTTGTAGCTTTTGAAAAAAAAAAAAAAAAAGGAGAAAAAATGTGTATAAGCCTGAAAACCAATCATGGATTGGCAGTCTTATACTAAAAATATAGAGTGAAAATCAGGGACACATGACACTCTATATTTTCCAAAAAAAAAATCCTCCTCTCCTTTTCTTTCCATCTTCACTTCATCTCACTCACCCATTTCATTTCACCTCCATCTCATTTTCATCACCATTTCACTTGATTCCACTCCATTTTCACTTCATTTTCATTCCATTTCATTCCATCAATAAAAGTCCCCCTTCAGGACTATTTTCATTCAGATGTTTTTCCTCTAAGCTATCTTTGTGCAGTTCAGGGGGTGCTGTTTCAGTTTCCGCAGCTGGGAACCTTTTTCGTAGCCAGAACCAGTTTCCGCAGCTAGAAACGATTTCCGCAGCCAGCATCACTCTGTTTTCAAAATACAATCAACTGTTAGTGCAAAAATCATGAAATGCAGGTGTACGTGAGCTAAAGACATGGGGCATCTTCAAGATATCAAAGAAGAGCAACTGGTTAGAAACCTTGAGCAAAGATTTGACTAGTTTCCAAAGGTATGATAAAAAATCTTTATCAAATAACACTTCAAGTCATAATTATGTATAGTTATTAAACCATAACCGGTTCTCCTATGTGCAATGATTGAATATATTAGCCCACTATCATTCTTATCCCGCAAAATCACTCCACACACCTCGCATTCATTTCCCTAACGGTCCTATGATTACTCCGAGTTCAAACTCAAGAATGACTGCACTTCCATTTATTACCCGTACTCTTAAGACAAGACCTATTGTGTTACGGCTCTTCCCAGCCATAATTTCCGCAGCCGTCTGTTGAGACGTGTAAAATCTCATACACAGTCATCCGACTCGGGAGAATCCTACCGTTACTCCACTCGCTTATCATTCCACTTATACCATAATCCTCGCATACACTCATATTTCATTTTATAAACTCGGTCACCACTGCTCACCCACTGTTCCTCTTGTGATTCAGAAATTTCTCTGTTTCCGACTGCAGTCACTGCAGTTTGCTTTACACTTTGATTGCAGCCACTACAGTCATCCTAAACCCCGATTGCAATCACTACAGTCTCTCCTAAAAACCCTGTAACAAAGCCATTTTTCCTTAACCCTCATACGCAGAAGAACCCTCAGTGGATTTAAACCAGAGGATGGGAAAATTGCTGAGAGCCAAGCCGAAGGACCGAAATACTTGGAGGGTTATCCCCAAGTTAAGGAATTGTTGAAGAAAGTCAAATGGCTCCGATTTATTCAGAAATTCAAAGAGTATAACAAGAAGGTGACCAAAACTTTTGCGAGGTCCTTTAATGGACAAACAGTGGAGGTTGGAGACTTGAAGTTTACAGTGACCGAGGCCACAATAGCAGCTACCACGGGCCTACCTCAAATCTGGACGATCAAATCTGGAGAACCATGCTACAAAACCAAGGTATGGATACCACTGTATTCACCAAAGGCATCCTTGTGCATGTATTAAAAGAGGAATGGTCTAGTCTACTGTTAGTCATCCAGAAATTTATCACATGTGAAGGTCGTTTTGGCTCTATGTACATGTATCATGTCAGGCTGATGATGAGTTTCATAGATGGTCACACTCTTAATTTGCCTCATTTTCTGCTATCAAGTTTGAAAAAGATGAGTGTTACGGTTCAAAAGCATGTAGGTAACATTGAACCTCATCTTTACCATCATGGGCTCATAAAAATTCTTATTGAGGATCAGTTGAAGAAAACTAAGGATACATGGGAACAATTTTTAACAAGAAAATACTTCCAAGAGCCATCTGAGGCCTCTGGAAGCAGTCCACCAAAAATCCCAAGGAAAAGTAGGAGGAAGGAGAAAAATGTTGCAGCCCAAGACTCCCCTACAAAAGAAATTCAAGAAACTGTCCAAAAAGAGGAAGAAGACCAAGTTAAGAATAAGAAACAAAAGAAAGAAAAAGGCAAAATTACCGCTCAAGAGGTCTATCCATCCCCTGAGCAATCCTTAGAAGAAGATTACCAGCCTCTGTCAGAAAGGCTAATAGATCTTAAAACTGCTGCCATGACCAAGAAAAAGCAAAAAGGAAAACAGAGTGCACAAAAGAAAAGTATGAGTTCATCCTTGAGAAGGAGCTCTAGGCTAAAAGGGAAGTGAAAGAAAACCAAGGGAGATCAGTCCCACTTTATTGATTTAAGTGAAGAGGCACTTGAGAAATCTCCAGATCAGCCAAGCCTTGAATCAAGTCCTCCACGTGAGGAAAGTCCTTTTCGGCCAGAAAGAGAGAGCAGTCCTCCTCCACTAGATTTTGAGTTTAGACAGAGAAAGTCACCTGAGGTAGATCCTAGTCAGCAAGAGGTATACAATTACCTGGAATCCTTAGAACAATCAGCTGCAGGACCAAGTACCTCTCTGCCACTTGATGCACAAGTTCAGTCTTTGAAACAGGAAGTATTTGCGCTATAAGTCCTAAATAGACATATCATACAAGAAAATGAAGCACTTAAAGAGCAGGGTAAGGTAGACAAGATTATCCATGACAATACTATGGTTCATTTAGGACTGTGGCAGAAGAAGAATAGAAGACTAAAGAAGAGATGCAAAAAGTTAAGCAGAGCATTGATTAACCTCAAGTTCAAATGTCTAGTTAGAAAGCCAAGGATGATGATGATGATGGCATCAAAGAAAAAGAAAAGAGGACTATATGTCCTTGCAGAAGCCTCAAAGCATGTGGATTAGAGGGAAATAAGTCAATTTTGGTTGCATGAGGACATGCAACACCTTCACAGTGGGGGTATGTTGAGCCTCAAACCTGCACCTTCCTATACACCCTCTTAGCCTTCTTTCTCCACTCACTTCATTCACCCAGTTGTTAAATCATTGCATTATAGTCTAAAAAGTACTGTTTATATGGTTTTCTGACTATACTTATGACTGTTGTTTGGTTTAGTTTTTTTGTTCATGCAGCTGCGGAAACTTGTCAGTTTCCGCAGCCAGCCCAGGATTCCACAGCTATTTTGTTAAAAGCTGTGCTCCAGGTGTCCTATGAAGAAATGAGCTACATGGGCAAGCTCCAGGTGGCAGATACATGGAACGTGTCCCTTCAAATCGGCCAAATCATCCATGGGAGGCCACGGTCAGCCAAAGTCAAAGACAAGGCCAACCAAAGAGTTCAGCGGTGGCACGTCACTGTTTTGGGCACGTGAATGATACGTGGCACAGTCCTCAGCTCACGAAGGCACCAGCACACCTGGAGATCGTTCCTGAGACCTGAATCTAACAGCCAACCACTCCGAAGATTTAAGAAACATGATGACAATTACACTAGATCTCGGATGAAGGGATCTACGTGTCTTTAGCAACGCAGTTAATAGCGTAGAAGTTGTTAGTTAGCTTTAGTATTTTGGCATTATAAATAACGCGTCGTTGAACGCTGTAAAAAAAAACTTTTTGAGATGTATGAATTCTGAACTGTTTATGTGATTCCACACTGCTGGTTATCTTATCACCCCATTGTTTTATATGCTGCTGTTTAATACATGAGAAGACTTTTCTGAGTTCAGCCGTGTGATTATTTGTTGATTGGCTGAAGTGGCAGAGGGCCCCTACACGCTGAAGCCTTGTAAAGATTTTATTTAGCTTTATTATGTTTTTGTTTTTCTCATTAGTTTGTACATAATATACTGTTTGATGCTTCTGCTGTTTATATTTTCACCTTTGTTTTCTTAGAGCTGTAAACTGATCAGTGCTCTGTAGGTTTTCTTAGGCAGCCCGGGCAAATTTTCATCTTTTTGATAACTATTGACATATGAGATCATCTTGTCCTTCCTGCTAACTTTCATTTTTTTGAAGTTTAATTTCAGCACTGCCTTTTCCAAGTTGTGATTTGCTTACTTATTTTTTTGTTATTTAGATATCATATTGCTCACCAGTTTATGGTTTCTTTCTATAGTCAAGTGACTCTATTAGCAAGAAATCAGAATATTACTAACTGTAGTGTGATTTAGTTATCATATTGCTTACTCATGGTTGCTTTCCACAAGGTAGATTGAGCTAAAGGGTAAAGGATTTGAAGAATTCAAGTAGTGTGATTAGTTTCTTTCATGCAATTTACTTTCTTGCCATTTAGATATCATATTGCTTAATTTGTTCATGATTACTTCCCACCAGGTAGATTGAGCTGAAGGGTAAAGGATCTGAAAAGTTAAAGTAGTGTGAATTAGTTGCTTTGCTTTAAGTTTGAGTTGTTTTTTTAGTTTTTGCTTTCTTTTCATTTCAGCAGCAAGGATACTAGGCCATTGTCATTAGTTCACTATTTGATGCATTTATTTTCTCTTAAAAATTGATTTCATTTTAGTTATTGTAAAGCTTTCTTTTGAGCACTTTTAAGTTTAGAAACCATCACCGTCTACACTCCATACTTCACTTTCATCCTCACCATCACACATTAAGGAAAAATAAATCCAAAAACAAACTAAAAAGCTTAAAACGGCAAAAGACTAAGGAAATGGTTATCTAGTACATATAGTACACTTCACTTCATCAGTTTACGAACCCCGGGTTGACATTTTAAATAGCAATTTAGATCACACTAAATTGACCAAACAACAACCACATGCAAAGGAGTGGAGAGTGGAAGCACCCACTCATGCGGAGAATTCCATAGATGGAAGGAAGTGCACTAGAGAGGTGGATAGATTGATGTGTGATGTTAGAGAGAATGTGGGAGCACCCAAATCATAGCATAGGTAGAGGAGGTCACTATATTAGTACATTGGATACATGGCTCTAATGAGCGAGAGTGTAGAAGTTGAGCCATCCTCATTCAAGGAAGAATTGAAACAACCAATCTAGGTTGATGCCATGGTTGAACAATATGACTCCATTATCAGAAATAGTGTTTGAGAAGTGGTCCCAAAACCAACAGACAAGTCAGTGGTGAATTCCAGATGGATTTACAAGGTAAAGAAAGGAACATATGGGAGTGTGGAGAAACACAAGGCCATATTTGTGGCCAGAGGGTTCTCTTAGGTGGAGGGAATTGATTACAAGGATACCTTTTCTCCAGTGGCAAGGTACTCTTCAATCATATCTATTCTAGCATTGTCAGCACAGATGGAATGGAAGATACATCAGATGGATGTGAAGACAACATTCCTCAATGGTATGATTGAGGAAGAGGTGTATATTGAGCAGTCAAAAGGATTTGAGACCTTCAACAAAGAGTCACACATGTTCAGACTCAAGCGAGCTTTGTATGGACTAAAACAAGCACCCTGTGCTTGGTACACTAGGATTAACATCTATTTCACTGGGTTGGTCTTCACCAAAATTAAAGCAGATGTGAATCTTTACCATATTGTGGTTGAAGGTAAATTGTTGATTATAGTACTATATGTCGATGATTTGATTCTAACAGGTGATGAGAAGTTGATAAAATCTTGCGAAGAAGATCTTGCAAGAGAATTCGAGATGAAGGACCTGGGGCTCATGTATTACTTTCTTGGTATGGAAGTATGACAAGGAGACAAGGAACTATTTGTCTCTCAAGGAAAGTATGCCAACGAGATATTGAAGAAGTTCCACATGGAGAGAAACAAACCCATGGAGACTCCTCTAGCAAGTAACTAGAGGAAGGAGGATGCTACTTCAGGTGAAGTAGTATAGGCTACTATTTATAGACAGCTTGTGGGTTCACTTATGTATTTTGTGGACACATGACTGAACATGTTTTTGTAGTTAACCATCTTAGTCAAGCCATGGTTAAGCCAACTAAACTTTATTGGAAGGCAACTAGACATGTGTTGAGATACCTTAGAGGCACCACTCAGTTTGGTCTTTGATACAGATGAACAGAGGGAGTGAAGCTTCAAGGCTTCACAGATGTAGATTGGGTAGGCAGTCCATCCGACATGAAGAGCACATTAGGGGGAGTCTCCAATATTGGGTCAGCAACAATTTCTTGGTACAGTAAGAAGCAAAGATCAGTTGCACTTAGTTTAGCAGAAGCAGAGTACATGGCTGCTAGTCAAGCAACTTGTGAGGCTATCTAGATGAGGAAGATCCTTGTTGGGTTATTTGGTCAACAAATGGATCCTACAATGATTTACTATAACAATCATAGTTGTATCAAACTATTTGAGAATCCAGTTTTTCATGATCGGTCGAAGCATATCAATGTCTGATATGACCATCTATGAGATTGTGTGCAAAGGAGAATCACGTTGTTGGAGTACATTCCTACAGAGGAGCAATATGAAAATATTTTGACAAAGGCATTGTCAAGATGAAAATTCGAGTTTCATAGAGGCAGAATTGGGGTAACAGATAATCCCTTTCTTGTTGAGAGGGAGCATTGAAAAATGCAACTAGAAAATCCTAATTTAATTTCGTCCTTGAATTAAATTAGGAATTAAATTGTAATTATAATTCTCATAACAACTTGTAGTAGTTAACTAAGTTAATTTGACTTAGTTGGCTCAGTTAATTCAAGTTGGGAGTCTATCTAAGGTCATGTAGAGTGGTTCCTAAATTTTAGAGGCCCAGGGCGAGTTTATTTTGAGTTGTAATTATTTAACTGAGTTAAATTTAGTTAAACCAGTTTCAACTGATGGAGGAATTAGTGGGAAATCCGGTAGTGGGGTGTAACCTACAGAGGTGGGGTGTAACCATCATTGCTCAACCAATAAACTAAAGATTCACTCATAATTAACTCATTCATGTTAGATTAGAGAAATACCCAATTGATATTGGAGTTCAAGGACAATGTACTATCAGTTCTCTAATCATTTGAATTGTATAGGTGGTGCATGAAATCAGAGGAAGGCCTATGAGGATTGCATAGTTCATTATTGAGGAATTTCCTAATTAAATATGGGCTAATTCCCTAGGAAATTGCCGCAAGGAAATAGAAGCTTGGTATGCAGCAAATTTGGCTAAGTATTGAATGGAGCTTGTTTGTGAAGTAGTGAGAGTTTGAGGTAGTGCAAAGGTTTCTTGGGCTTGAGAAAAACATTTTAATCTTCTCATATTTTCTGATTAATGCAATATAAAGATAGTAGGGGTTTTTAGCTTTGGTTTTCCCCAAAAAATTATTGTGTTATGTGTGATTGAATTCTTTCTCTTTTATGCTTCGTGATTTCATCGATCGCTTATTGTTTCTACTGATAAGTAGAGTAGATTCAAGTCAATTGTTTTAGCATATTACAATCAATAGTTTGAATCTACAAGGAATTTCTACAATTTTCACTTGAGGTAAGTGACAATCTCCCACAACATATTTCCTACTATATGAGAGCATGCTTCGCCTTCTACTTATTCCCATTTCTTCTAATATTTTTGAAGTTCCATCACCATCATTTGATCTTGTTCCTATGCCTACCTTAAAGAAGCTCCAAGCTAGGTGTAGGTCATTTTTGGTGGTTTGATAACTTAGATGAAAACTTTGTGGATTTAGTTAAGGTAGCCATATTGATGAGTGATCTCTCAACTACTTATGGACTTTGAGAGGGCCATGAATGAAATAATATAGAAGTCAACATACAATTTATAGTCTAGGGATTTGGATTCTTAGGTATGCCATAATTTGAAGCTCCTATATTTGATATATTCCATGGTACACTATTATCTTGGAAAATCTATATCTTGACACTCAACTATTCTAATCTTACCTTGGGATGAGAAAAAATATTTGATTGTGTGATTGTTCACTTCCATGAATGTGTTTGTATGGTTATTTGGTCCATTTAAGTGCTTCTAAACTCATTTTGCTCAAGAATTATCTAATGAATGGGAGATAATCTGGATTAATGTGGGTCAAGTCATGCCTTGCTACTAACGAGCTTTTAAGTCTCAAGGTAATCTAACCATTTCAAGACTTACATTTTTGGTTCATATGTTGTGAAGTGCAAGGAAATATTTAGCCAAGGATGTGTGATTTGGATAAACCACATGAGATTTTGAATGGGAGGTGAATGTCATATCATTGAAAATTCATATGGTGTGAGAGATGGTGTTATACTACCACATTGTGGAGATAGGCATATAGGGACCAATGCACTATAACCAGAAAGGAAATAAAGATTTATGGTTACACATCAAGAAGTTCATATCACTATGGAGGTGCTAGTATTGTACATTAATGACAACTGGGAATTTTGGAATTAGAGTAATGGAGCAATAATGTTCAATTGAATAGGGAGAGGTATGACATGTTCAGTTCAATAGGGAGAGGTTTGAAAAGGGAGGCCTTGTTGATCCTAAACATTGATGCATATTATAATGACTGGGGGGGAGGGGTGCGAAGATCTTGGTTCCCTTATGGGAAATGATGGAAGAGTGCTAGCATTATAGCGAGTGAAAAAATACCATGTGTCAAGGACACATGTATTGATAATGGCGAGTTAGGGATTGGGATGTTAGAGATGGGTGAGTGGAGAGCTATGGTGACATCCTGATAGTCAAAATGCCACTAGTCATACATGTGGAGAATGTTGAAATTGTAGCAAGGAATGACTTCTTTGTCTTGTGCCCCAATGAAAGATGCTAATTCGAATCCACTCCCATAGATACTTGAGTTAGCTGTTAGTTAACATGTGTGATGTGGCCTATCATTGAGTTATTGTCAGTTAATTCGAGTTAGATGGATTTCAGTGAGTTGTGTACTAGTTGATAGCTAAAATTTAGCTATCTAGTGGAGTTAAACTCTAATGTTTGTTAGTTAACTAATCTCTAGTTCTAGAATAGAGATAAAATTTAGTTCTTGAGTTTAGTTGAGTAATTTTACTTTAGTTAGCTTAATTGACTCTCAGTTAACTAGTTGCAACTACTAAATTTATCCCTAGTAGGTCATGCAATTTGAAATTGCTTATTGAGATTGAATGAAGAGATAGATCTATTTATTCATTGTACACAGGTTTTTGTGTGGAGGTTGGAGAAGTAAGAAAATAAATTTCTATTGGGAATCACACAAGGAAATAGGATAAATTCCTATTTTTTAGGGGTATCTTTATGCTAGGAAATAGGAGCTTCCTGGCAGGACTTATTTGCCTAAGTGTTGGGCAAGTCTTGTAGAGAGTTGATCAATATTGCAGGTAGCTTTAGGCTTGAAGCAATTTCTTTTTCATAGATCAGATTGCTCAATTGATTTAGTACAAGGAAAGAGGGGCTTTTCCTAGTTGGGTTCCCCAGAAAATTAGTATGTTCTATGTGTGGTTGTGTTTCTATTCATTTTTTTTTCTTTCTGCAGAATTTTGGTTGAGAAACCTTATGTCTTTTGCAAATCAGTTTTCTTTCACTATCAATTGCAATATTTCAAGGATTTTCTACATGGTATTAAAGCTGAAAATAAGAGAGAGACTAAGTTCCTTTATCAAATTCAAAGCACATTGAAGAGGAGATGAGTTGGTGCAGGAATTCTATAAGGGCAAGAATCATGTCAGTCTATGGTTTGAGGAAAAAGCATGGCCTAGAAGGGACTTCAAATTTTTGTGCATGGAAGGACATAATGGAGGTTGTGTTAGATGATAATGGGATTTTGGAATACATCAAAATTGGTATTCCTAAACCTGTTGCAACAGATGCACGACAACTAGCTCAATTGAACGACACTGCCAAAATTAGGAGGATGATCTTAGAAGAAGTTAGAGACCATATTGTTCCAAATTTGCATGGGAAGGAAACACCATTATAGATGTGGAAGGCCCTTACTGATATATTCGAAAGAAGTAGTGATGCCATAAAACTTTCTTTGAAGAAAAAATTGAGGAACATACAAATGGGCAAGGATGAGCTCATTGTTACATAGTTATCCAGGTTTACTCAAGTGAGGGATGAACTTGGAGGTGTTGAATAGACAATTCCATCAATAGAGCTTGTGAGCCTTGCTTTTCTTGGGCTTCAAAAATCCTTGCAGATTTTCTAAGATGCAGTGAATGGCAGAGATAAGCTCCCTAATTGGGAGAGACTGTGGTCAGATCTTGTGTAAGAAGAGACACAGAGGAACGCAAGTGATGGAGTCTCATCTGGGATAGAAGTTGAGGAATTTTTTTATTTAGTTGGAAAAGGGAAGAAAGCCAAGGGAAAGAAGGTCTAAGGCAAAACTGAGTCTAGTCAGAATGGAGGCAAGGAAAAGAAGGATCTTAGCAAGATCAAGTGTTTTCATTGCCATGAATTTGGACATTATCTTACAAAATGTCCAAACAAGAAATCCAACAAGCATGCTGCAGCAACAATAGGAGGAGAATCACTCTCTTCTAAATTTGAATTGGATTTCACCTTCATATCTTACATGACAAGCTCAACATGAGGTAACGTGCGGTACATTGACTTAGGGGCTTCATTCCACACGGCAAGGAATACAAATTTCTTCACCAATTTGGAGGAAAAGGACATGTAATTTTGTATAAATCTTGGAGATGATTGCAAATATATGATTAAAGGCGTTGGCATAGTGAGTTTTAAGAGGGAGTCTAGTTCCCTTCTCCATCTCAAGAATGGGATGCATGTTCTAGGATTGAAGAAAAACCTTATCTCATTAGTAGTCCTTGAAGACAAAGGATATGATGCAGTATTCAGCAAAGGGAAGGCCTACCTCAAGCATTCTTCTTTAGGAAAGGTCAAGAAAATTAGGGTCAGGATCAAGAACCTCTACAAATTTGAGGTTGATGCATGTGTAGCCTTGAGAAGCAAGGCAAAGAGTTCTTAGAGTAGAGATGTGGTGGTTGAGTGACAGTATGATAGAGCACTCAAGATGGATCCTCAACCAGTATCTTAGTTTCGGTCTAAGCTAGTTGGAAATTGGGTTGACCAACAGGATGATGATGATGAGGACCATAGGTCGAGGCGAGTGGAGGTAACCACTCAGCCAAATAATTCCAATATAGGGAAATTTTGAGCCAAGTGGGTAGAGGATTTGGTTAAGGGATATCAAAAGAGAGTTGAGTCTCCCAGCACTAAGAAGTAGACACCCTATACACAGGGTACATGGCTCTTTCTAGTTTAGAGGGAGTAGATAACTTGGTAGAGTTGAAGACAAATCTCCGCGGATAGGATTCTTCCAAGAATCCCTTCCTTGCTAAGAGGGAGTGTTGAAATTGTAGCAATAAATGACTTCTTTGACTTGTGCCTTAGTCAAAGATGTTAATTCGAATTCAGTCTCATAGATACTTGAGTTAGTTGTCAGTTAACATGTGTGATGTGGCCTATCGCTGAGTTATTCTTAGTTAATTCAATTTAGATGGATTTCAATGAGTTGTGTACTAGTTGATAGCTAAAATTTAGCTATCTAGTGGAGTTAAACTCTAGTGTTTGTCACTAAACTGATCTCTAGTTATAGAATAGATATAGACTTTTGTTCTTGAGTTTAGTTGAGTAGTTTGGATTTTATTAACTCAACCAACTCTTTGTTAACTAGTTGCAACTAAATTTAGCCCTAGTAGGCCATGCGATTTGAAATTACCTATTGAGATTGAATGAAAGAAGAGATCTATTTATTCATTGTACACAAGTTTTTATGTAGATTCTTGTGAAGTAAGCAAAGCAATTTCTCTTGGGAATTTCATAAGGAAATAGGAGAAATTCCTAGTTTTAGGGGCATATTTGTTCTAGGAAATAGGAGCTTCCTAGCAAGCCTTATTTTCCTAAGTGTTGGGAAAGTCTTGTAGAGTGTTGATCATTATTGCAGGGAGCTTCGGGCTTGAAGCAATTTCTTTGTAATGGATCAGATACAAGCAAGTAGGGGTTTTTCCCAGTTGGGTTCCCCAAAAAATTATTGTGTTTTATGTGTGATTATGTTTCTATTCAATGTTTTCTTTCCGTATGATTTTGGTATATAAACCTTGTGCCTTTTGCAGATCAGTTTTCTCTCATTAGCAGTTGCAAGGTTTCAAGGATTTTCTAAAGAGAGTCATAGAAAAGGGCTTATTGGAGGATAATTTATATGCATACGGATAATCATTCCAATTAAGGAATTTGATAGCCATACATGTGGATGGATGGTAGGAAGTTGGGAGTGAGAGTGTTAGAAGATAGACATTTGGGGTGAAAAAAGAATGCCTAACAACATAAGCTTTGCTTACCATACATGTGGATGGTTAATGGGGAGTTAGGGAAAAAAGATCATTAGAGGATTGAATGTGATTAAAGATAGGTCCAATAGGTATAATCCAATTGATACTTCACTTGTATTATCGATGATGAGTTAGATAATCAAGGATTCAATGTCTCGAACGAGACTAATGAAATTTCTGAAAACAAAGTGTTGGAAATAATACTGAGAGGGGGGGGTGAATCAGTATTATCAAATCTTTTTCAATAAACACTTGTAGGTCTGACAATGAAACTTGCATATACCTTCCAGATTTTAATGTAATTTATTCTTTAGATGTTAACCATTAATCTATATGTCAGAACCATATAATAATGAACAGGAACAAGAAACATAGATAGTCACACCAAATAACACCAGATATAATGTGGAAACCTAATGTGGGTGAAAACCACCTACTGCAATATGTCTCTATCTTCTTTCAATTAGAAACTTCTTTTTACAATGATTCTGCACTGGTGCAGTCTTATACCAGCACACAGGCTTCAACCTGCAAAAGGCTACAACCTTCTCTCGTTCTTCCAGGGACCACGTTTCATCAATTTTCAAACTGGATCCGGGTAATCATCAAGTATATGTGCATCAACCAATAACTTCCCAGAATGTTGTAATCAGGCAAACAGTACCAGTAACCAGACACCAAGTCTATACCCAGAACACTGCAGCAATAGACAAAATCAGTTAAAACATACTTCAAGAAAAGTCCGCAACTTCACCAGTAGTACCATGCGGATGTCCGCACTTTCTTTGTCTGTGGCCTGCGCAGCTTCGCTCCTGCGCTGTCTGTGACCTGCGCAGCTTCGCATCTGCACTATCTGTGCTCTGCGCACCTCTGCACCTGCAGTGTCTTCTGATCTGCGTACCTCCGCACCTGCTCCTTCAATGGTACTGCGCACCTCTGCACCTGCTCCTTCAGTGGTACTGCGCACCTCCGCACTTGCGCCTTCTCTAGTGCTGCGCACCTCCGCACCTGCACCTTCTCTGGTGCTGCGCACCTCCAGATATAGACAATTTATCAGTCCTCAAATATACCCCAGACTTTCAAATTCACAGATCCGTTCAAGTGCCAAAGAGATCTCGACCCATCAGTACATCTGACTTATAATGCTCTGGTTTCTTCTTGATTCAAGTTCAACTATAACTCACCAACCGATTATCAAAAATTCAGATCTTACTATTCTTAAGATATTCAACTCACTTGTACTTCTCCAACTAATCTCCTTTCCCTTTTTATAGCCAAGGCCTTACTCAAACCATGAATCAAAACCATTGAGAAACAATACTATGGATCCAAAACCTGGGTTCAATATTTTAGATGCAAAACCACAGACCAAAACCATAGGATCAAAAACGTCGGACTAAATACCATGGACCAAACATAAGATGGGCGATTTTCTCTGCATGAAAGTCCGTGCATTTTAGGTTCGCACCTTTTGTGCGAAAGACCTACGAACATGTCCGCACCTTTTCAACGGTCCTCCTGCGCAACCTGCCGATGACCGCATCTTCTGATCGGTGCACTTGCGGAACCAGAAAATAAAATTACTGCACTTATAATTTATCATCTGAGATTGAGTGGGTTTCCATCAAGTACAACATATGCATCATAATGCCAACAATCTCCCCCTTTGGACTTGATGGCAACAACATCTAATCACTCTCCCCCTTTGACATCAAGGGCAAAGGGCGGACCTCATTCTGCTGACCATACTCCCCCTGAGCACCTGCTGAAGTTTCTGTTTGGCTGAAATGCTGGTCATGCTCCCCCTGACTGTAAGTAACGACTGCAAAAACAAGATGTTCTTCAAGAGAGAACATGACTCCATAGATCATAAGTAACCTTCCTATCATCAAGACTCATACATCCATCTCATAAAGCAAGAACAAGGATCATTCATCTTAGGCATAGTGGGGAAACCAAAATAGGCCGTTACATGACCTTGATATGAAAGAAAATACATGACATAGAGACAAGAACAACTATCATCAGCAGAATCAACCTTCAGACCAGTACACATAGATCTCGTTCAACATCTACTCCACCAAAAACTCTTGTTAAATCAAACCAAGAACTTCTAATATAATGCCAATAATACCTTATTAGAAGAATATATGCTCCCCCTGAACCTATGCCAAATGGTCTCTGATAGACCCATATCGTACTTTCTTCACCCAGAACTCAACCCACATAGATTGGAAAATGTACGTGTATCCACCTGCGTACAACAGACAAGATTCAACAGCACGATGATGCATCAACAACCCCCAGCTTCTGTCTGAGGTATTCAAATGTCTCCCTGGGCAGAGGTTTGGTGAATATACCAGCCACTTGTTCCTTAGATGGAACATACTCCAACTTGAATTTTTGTTCAAGCACTTGTTCCCGAAGAAAATGATACTTGATAGGTATGTGCTTAGTCTTTGAGCGCATGACAGGATTCTTTGAAATACTGATTGCACTTGTATTATCACAAAAATGGAAATAGGTGAAGTACAAGTGACTTGGAGATCTTGCAATGTTTGCATCATCCAAAGGAGTTGTGTGCAATAAGATGTAATAGCTACATATTCTGCTTCAGCTGTAGATAATGCAATGGAACTTTGTTTCTTGCTGAACCAAGATACCAATCTAGGACCCATGAAGAATGCACCTCCACTAGTGCTTTTCCTGTCATCCACGCTACCTGCCCAATCTGCATCTGTATATGCATGAAGCGTGAGATTTGTATCTCTAGGATACCATAATCCATAGTTTTGAGTCCCTTGAAGATACTTGAAAATTCTCTTGACTGCCTGAAGATGAGTTTCCTTTGGGTTAGCCTGAAACCTTCCAACTATCCCTATTGCATGCATAATGTCTGGTCAGGTACCTGTTAGATAGATTAGACTAGCAACCATGGATCTATAGGTTGGTTGATGAACAACTGCTGATTCATCATTTGCGCTGAGGCTGCATCTTGTTACCATAGGAGTACATACTGGTTTTGAATCCTCCATCCCATACTTCTTCAAGATTTGCTTGAGATACTTGGTTTGTGAAAGAAAGATACCGTCTTTGTTTTGTTGCACTTGTAAACCAAGGAAATATGTGAGCTCACCAAGCAGGGACATTTCAAATTCTTTCTGCATCACCAAGGCAAAATTTTGACTCATGGCTTCTTCATTGCTGCCAAAAATGATATCATCAACATATATAACAAGTATTAGCATTTTATTATTTTCAACTTTTATATATAGATTGTTGTCTGTTGATCCTTTTTCAAAACCTTGTTGATGAAGGTACTCTCCAACCGAAAATACCAAGCCCTTGGATCCTGTTTAAGGCCATAGAGAGATTTTTTGAGTCTGCATACAAGATTTGGATCATTTCCAAGTATAAACCCATCTGGTTGCTCAATGTACACTTCTTCATTCAAGTCTCCATTCAGAAATGTAGACTTTACGTCCATCTGAAATACCTTGAATTTCTGAAAGCTAGAGAGAGCGATGAACATTCTTATAGCCTCAAGTCTAGCAACTGGAGCAAAGGTTTCTTCAAAGTCTATGCCTTCTTGTTGCGCATATCCTTTACAAACAAGTCTTGCCTTGTTCCTAACCACATCCCCATTTTCATTCAGCTTATTTTTGAAAATCCATTTTGTCCCTATGATATTTTTATCGATTGGTCTAGGAACCAACTCCCAAGTGTTACTCTTTTCAATCTGTTCGAGTTCTTCCTCCATGGCTTTGACCCAACATTCATCTTTGCACGCTTCTCTTACATTTTGAGGTTCAGTGGAGGAGAGCAATGCCAAATAGCTTGAAGCTTCTGCTATTGATCTTCTTATTTGTATACCAGCCTCTTTCTACCCCAATATCTGAGATTCTGGATGATTCTTCTGAACATACCTGGATGGAGTCTTTTCTTCTATCCTTATCTGTTCTTCTGGCGCCTCATGGGTTTCTTCTTCATCATGAATCTGATTTGATGGATAGTCCTCATCATCTTCGAAATCTTCAGATCTTACCTACCTAGGAGTGCTTTCTTCTTCATCAACCACTACATCAATACTTTCAACTATTTTTCCAAGCCTTTTATTGTAACACTTGTATGCTTTGCTGTGGGGAGAGTAACCAAGGAGAATGCCTTCATCTGCTCTAGGTTCAAATTTGTCAATATTTTCATCAGTATTTTTGATGTATCATTTGCTCCCAAAAATTTTGAAGTATTTTACCGAGGGAGTCTGACCATACCATAGTTCATGAGGGGTCTGAGTGCTGTTTACCCGGACATTTGTCTTGTTGAGAATAACAACAACAGCAAATGCATCTTCACCCCAGAAGGTTGTAGGAGTTCCAGACTCATCCAATATAGCACGGGCTATTTGTTGAACTATTCTATTCATTCTTTCCACTACTCCATTTTGCTGCGGAGTTCTAGCTGTAGAGAATTCCCTTCTTATTCCATGTTCTTCACAAAAATCGAAAAATTCATTTGAGGTAAACTCCCCACCTCTATCAGACCTGAGGCATTTAATTTTGGGATCTGATTCATTTTCAACCAAGGCTTTGAAAGATTTGAATTTTTCGAAGGCTTCATCTTTGTGCTTCATAAGTCCTATCCAACACATCCTGGAAAAGTCATCAATGAATAATATAAAGTATTCTTCTCCCCGAGGTGACCTTTTCCTAGATGGACCACATACATCAGTATGGAAAAGTTAAAGTGGCCTGCTAGCTGATCCTTCCTTCTCAGGGAAGTTAGTTCTGGTTTGCTTACCAAACTGACATGATTTGCATATTGTATTGTCTGGAATTTTGATGTCTGAAAGACCACGAACTGCCTGATATTTGCAAGCTTTCCTTATTTGCGAGAAGCTTAGATGCCCCAATCTCCGCTGCCATAGCTAGTGTTCATCATTCTTGCTTAGATAGCATTGATGTTGTCCTTCTTTGAATATGTATAAATTATTTGGAGTTCTTATGCCTTTGATCACTGTTTTTCCTGTATCAAGATCACGAACACTACACCCATTTGATCGAAATATTACCTCAGTTCCTTGATCGCACATCTGACTGACACTTAATGAATTATGCTTTAAGCCATCAACATACATAACATTTCCAGCTTTGACCTTTTCTTTCAACTGAACAGAACCTTTATCTTTTATGAGCGCAGGGGTGTCATTTCCAAATGAGACCTTCTTCTCCTTCTCTAAGGCAATATATGACTGAAGTTTTTCCTTATCACCTGTCATATGTTTCGAACATCCATTGTCGATGTACCATTGATTTTCCTGTCCTTCTGCATATAAGGCTATCCCACATCTTTCTGGTTGTGTTTCTTTCATTCTCCATGACTTGGCACTTGAGGCTTGTTCCTTCTGAGTTGTCTGCCGAAACCTGCTCCTGCATTCAGAATATTCATGACCGAATTTGTTACAAATAGAACATTCTATTTCATTCTCAAGGGTAGAAAAGTTATTGTAGGTCCTTTTTATGATCCCAGTCATACTACTTTGTTTTTGAGCTTGTCTAGTCATGATTGTCTTATAGGCAACACATTGAGCTGCTTTGTGACCAAATTTATGACAAGAGAAACATTGGCCATTGAAGAAACTCCTGCGATTATCAATTCTACCTACCAAGTGATTGTAGTTTCTATCGACATCCATTCTTGAGGCAAATTGAGACGGTTTTGCCTGTGGCTGGTTGTAGCTTCTATTCATCCTTAACATAGATTGCCCCCGATTTACATGGTAGTCCTTGTGCATTCTTGAGGTAAATTGTCCCTGATTTACCTGGTGATCTCCATTGGGCCTTTGCTCACTTCTCCTTGCTGCATCAAGATAACTTTTGGAGGTGGATGGTTTTTGCGTTGGAGTTGCTTCTTCATTATATCCCAGACCTGTCTTTATTAGAGGTGAACGCTGCACTTTGATAATCTCATCTAACGTTTCAGATCCTTTAACAAATCTAAGATTAAGAGCTTTAGTTTTCTCAATCTCTTTTCTAAGTCCCATAATTTCACATTCTAACTTTTCATGATGTTTTTCCTTTTCAGTCAGTTGGAATTGTAGAGTATCAATAATCATATTTTTCTCTTCTAAACAAATTTTGAGTTTAGAAATCTCTTCATAAAGACCTTCTTCATCTATAGCATCCATGAAATCATCATCTTCAAAAGCCATTAAAAGTCTATAATTATTACCTTGTTCATCTTCATCACTATTTGGAAAACCATCACTGTCTTCATGAGTGTAATAGCTTTTCTTATTTACATTCTGTTTCTTGTTCCATCTAACAGGTTCCTTACCTTTGTCAAGCTTATCTTTATAAGGACACTTGGCAGCATAGTGACCGACTCTTCCACAAGCAAAACATTTGAAAGGTAACTTACCTCTGAATCTTCCAGCATCCCGTTGAAGGTTCTTGACAAAATTTGATTCTTCCTCTTCTTCTGACATATGTCCTGAGTCATAGGAATCTCCTTTTCCCGAGGCCTTGAATGTGGCTTCTCTTCTGTCTGATGGTCCCCCTTTCCTCATTTCATAAGCGGTTAGAATTCCGTGTAGCTGCGACATGGTAATTTTCTATAGATTCTCCTTTTCTTCTATTGCAGAAACTTTTGATTCAAACTTAGAAGACAAATATCTTAGAACTTTTTCAACCACAACAACCTCTTTTATTTCTTTACCCAAAATTTTCATACAATTAACAATCTCATCTATACATAGGAAATAGTTAGCCACACTTTCATCATTGTACATTATGAGATTTTCATACTGAATTCTGAGGGTTTGAAGTTTTGCTTGTTTTACCTGTTCATCTCCTTCATAGCTCAGAACGATCTTGTCCCATATTTCTTTTGCGGTTTTATACTGCATAACCTTGATGAATTCTGATTGAGATAGAC
>APFE031332232.1:188809-200840 GCA_000404065.3 Pinus taeda
TATTGACAACCTTTGCATTTGTTTCAAACTGCTTCTTCTCAGTCGGATCTGTGGGAGTTGCTGATGGAAAAGTGTACCTGTATCTATGATATCCCAGACTTCTGTACCAAGAGATTGAAGATATGCAGTGACTCTTACCTTCCAATAGACGAAATTGGTCCCATCAAAAATTGGTGGCCTGATCGATGCTTCTCTCTCGTAGTTTCTCATGATGATAGATATTCCTTGAAGCGAGCAAGCTTCTTCTGAAGGACCTGCTCTGATACCAATTGTTGGAAATAATACTGAGGGGGGGTGAATCAATATTATCAAATCTTTTTCAATAAACACTTACAGATCTGAAATGAAACTTGCATATACCTTCCAGATTTTAGTGTAATTTATTCTTTAGATGTTAACCATTAATCAATATGTCAGAACCATATAATGATGAACAGGAACAAGAAACATAGACAGTCACACCAAAGAACACCAGATATAAGGTGGAAACCCAATGTGGGTGAAAACCACCTGCTGCAATATGTCTCTATATTCTTTCAATTAGAAACTTCTTTTTACAATGATTCTGTACTGGTGCAGTCTTATACCAGCACGTAGGATTCAACCTGCAGAAGGCTACAACCTTGTCTCGTTCTTCCAGGGACCACGTTTCATCAATTTTCAAACTGGATCCAAGTAATCATCAAGTATATGTGCATCAACCAATAACTTCCCAGAATGCTATAATCAGACAAATAGTACCAGTAACCAGACACCAAGTCTATACCCAGAACACTGCAACAATAGACAAAATCAGTTAAAATATACTTCAAGAAAAGTCCGCAACTTCACCAGTAGTACCCTGCGGATGTCCGCACTTTCTCTGTCTGTGGCCTGCGCAACTTCGCTCCTGCGCTGTCTGTGACCTGCGCAGCTTCGCACCCGCACTATCTATGCTCTGCGCACCTCCGCACCTGTAGCGTCTTCTGATCTGCGTACCTCCGCACCTGCTCCTTCACTGGTACTACACACCTCCGCACCTGCTTCTTCACTGGTACTGCGCACCTCTGCACCTGCGCCTTCTCTAGTGCTGCGCACCTCTGCACCTGCGCCTTCTCTAGTGCTGCGCACCTTCGCACCTGTGCCTTCTCTGGTGCTACGCACCTCCGGATATAGACAGTTTATCAGTCCTCAAATATACCCCAGACTGTCAAATTCACAGATCCGTTCAAGTGCCAAAGAGATCTCGACCCATCAGTACATCTGACTTATAATGCTCCGGTTTCTTCTTGATTCAGGTTCAACTATATCTCACCAACCGATTATCAGAAATTCAGATCTTACTATTCTTAAGATATTCAACTCACTTGTACTTCTCCCACTAATCTCCTTTCCCTTTTTATAGCCAAGGCCTTACTCAAACCATGAATCAAAACCATTGAGAAACAATACTATGGATCCAAAACCTGGGTTCAATATTTTAGATGCAAAACCACAGACCAAAACCATAGGATCAAAAACGTCGGACTAAATACCATGGACCAAACATAAGATGTGCGATTTTCTCTGCATGAAAGTCCGTGCATTTTAGGTTCACACCTTTTGTGCGAAAGACCTGTGAACATGTCCGCACCTTTTCAACGGTCCTCCTGCGCAACTTGCCGATGACTGCATCTTTTGATCGGTGCACCTGGGGAACCAGAAAATAAAATTGCTGCACTTATAATTTATCATCTGAGATTGAGTGGGTTGCCATCAAGTACAACATATGCATCATAATGCCAACACAAAGAAGAGCTACTAGGATGAGAGATGAATGGCTGACATAACATCAGATCCCAAGGTAAAACAATCAACAACCCAAAATGATTTTGCATTGGTACACTTGAAGATAAAATTATGAAAGTATGGAAAATTTCCATGGAGGGAACATGATAACACATTAAATATGAAAATCGAGGAGCTTGTGAGTCATTAAAAAACCACAGATACCAAAAATTCTGAAAGGTGGTACTCGAGAAAATGTACAGTTTGCACAATTTTGGTTTCACCATATAATAGTCTCAATTCTATTATTAGGGCACCCATGATACCTTAATTACTCTCTTTCATGCAAGCCTAATGAATTCTATCATGATATGCAACATACCTAGGACCATAAAAACATGATTAACATACGTAATTTCATTAACCATGAACATCATAAATTAAACACAATGAAAACATACAAACATAAAAAGGAACACTTACCTTTGAAATGAAATACCAACTAGCTATATACCTCATACTTAGCCATAGACCTCATTGCTCCAAATGTCTCATAGTGTGTCACCATCAAGCTAGGACTATGACTCCACTAGGGAAAATGATCAACTAGAACCCACTATGATCATGCAATCAACACTAAAAAGGTTAGTCCAAGGTACTACAATTCAATAGCCTCCAACATATAGTCTCTCATCCCCCATTAGCCTACATAACCAAAGGTAGTGTGCCCCTTATCGATGCTTGTAGTCCCTTAGGTTGTGACTACTACTTCTTAGGGCTTCTAGCATGGGCTATCCATATATTTTAAGATCCTTGTGGCTCCAACATTTCTAAATTCCCTTAGGTCTCCACATACCAACTAGGCCTTGCACTATGGAATCTTATCCCACACCTAATTTCACCTAAGATCCACTGGACAAATTAGTTACACAGGCTCATCACCCCTCTATAAGCTAGTATTAGAGATAAAGGACAACATGGATAGAGGATTACACTAAATCCCCACTTTTTGTATTAATGGGATCAACTTAACAAGTGTCACCTCCAAAACTTAGGATAAACCATGTGCCTAGGGATTTAGGAATTATTTTATTATTTATCTCAAGCTCCCATCACTTAGCCCTTATCCCCTTTCTACAATAATGGAGTCCCATCCCCCTATCTCTCTTCTATGACTTGGTTTGAAACAATGGTGCATTTTTTTTAATGTGAGTGTCATTACATATTACATAGTTGGGAATGTTGGAGGGGCTAGTCAACTTAGTCGACTAGCCCAATTGAGTAACAAATCTATATTGTAAAGTCGATTGACTCTCTAGTCAAGTCAACACTCTAAGTTAGATAGGTTGAGTAGATTATAACAATTAAATTGTTGTTACTATCTTGATATAGTATATATATGATAATGCATGCATCAATGTACTAATTCTGATTAGATTTTAAGAGAATATAATAAAAGTGTGCGTTTGTTGGTTCTCTACTACATAATGTCTCTTATGTATTTCTTATGTTGCGTATGATCATTTGAGTTCTTGTTGGGCCTTTCTATTGGTAACTATGCATACTTTATGCTAGACTATAATAGCCTTATAGCACTTAGGTTCATTAGCTAAAAATCACACAAGCACTTTGGCCTCCAAAACATTATATACATAGGCACACAACCCCAACACACACGCGCACACACACACACACACACACACACCCATAAGCATGCAAGCCCAACAAAATATTGCCTCACCAACCTAATAATAATATGTATGAATATATGTAGGGGTCATCCGAGGGGTGTCACATTTTTGAAGGGTAAAAATTAGAATGAGTTTTCATGGATTTCATATAATTCTACAAAACATAAATTTTAGATATGTGACTTCATTCTCTTTATTTCAACAACTTCATTTTCTTTATTTTAACAAAATAGAAGGGTTTTAAAGTCATCTTTAATGTTACACATCCTATCTTTATTATTGCTTCCATTTTGTTTTATATTAGTGTAGGTCCTAGTTGTAGGGGTTTAGTTTTTACAATGATATTTGTTTGTTGTGGGTTTTGGGTATTTGTAGGTATCAAGGGTTATTTTTTTGTAAATGATATTTTAATGGATTAGGGACCCTTGTTGCATTCACCCTCAAACCTTGTCCCTATTAGGAATGTTTAAAAAATGTTTCTAGGTTTTAAAATGCATGTTATCTAATACATACACACCACTACATTGTTTATTGTATGGAACAATGTTTGGACATGTTATTTTAAAAGAAATTGAGCTTCTTAGTGCACAATGTACATTGAATATGCAATGGTGTGATAATTACTCTAAGGTGCATTGCTTGGCCATTTTATGTTATTTAGGTTTAATGGTGCATAGCATATAGTAAATAGATTGAAATAAGATATTTCATTTTGTATGTCTTTTATTGATATAAGTTATGGGAGAAAAACTCATGGTAACATGCACAAAGAAATGTTTCAAATACAAAAACTAGGTGGATTGAAAGGTGATAAAATGAAGTTTTTCTTTTACTTTTTACTAATAATGTACTTCTTAACAAACTAAATAACATGTTTCAAAAAATCATTTTTCGTATGTTGTATTTTGTGCAAGGGTGGTGAGGGAAGATAAGGTCTTCTTAAGAAGAAAAAAATTATGAAGGACGTAAATGATAATGAATTTGTCCTCAATACATTTGTAATGGTGTTGGAAGTAAATTATATGGGGCATTTTTTTTTTTATAGAAGTACGAGGGTATATTAGAAAGAGTGTCTATTAGATGTTCTTTTCATTTACAATATAAAATCAATCTAAGAATCGGGAAGCCATTTGACACTTCCTTCTCTGGTACACTTTCTAATTTATACAATCATGTATATTACATTGTAAATATAGACATACTTCTTACACTTTATTTCTATGTTTGTAAATGGAATATGTAAAGAAAAAAATAATCAAGCTCATCATCAAGACGTTACAAATAACTCACATACAATATTCCTCACAACTAATGAAAAAATGAAGCATGCAAGAAATCCAAGTAATGATTGTGGTTCAAATGATGAATGCTAATCAATATAATTTGATGTTTCAAGTTTTATTATGTTAAACATTTGTTAGTCAAACATTTTGTTCAATATTGACATATGGTCCCAATTGGAATGATAATGGGTTACCAATAATTGTAAGAATGATTTATCCATTTTGATTATCATGGACCTTTATGTTATCCTATTTTTGTATAATCAAGAGTCTTATATATATATATATATATTATCGTATCTAGTGTCATAAAATATCATGTTGCTAATTAATATATTAGATGATTTGCTTATTACAATGATTAGAAGGTGTTAAACCACTAGTCACTGTTTGTAGTAAATGCACTAAAGAAACTCAATAATTAATCAGTGATATACTAACACATTAATTAAAATTATAAAAATTCAATATTTATTATACAAAATGAATTTTATGATTAATATTTTTTATTATAAAAAAACAAGAAAATGCATTTACATATCTGTAATGTAAATCAATGCAATATTTAATCATATTGGTGCACTATATTCATTTTAACCAAGCATTGTGTTTCATACCTATTTAACCACCAATGGTTTTGCACTATTGTGCTATAAATGTACAAATGGACTAGTGGTTATAAATATAGTGAAACCATTGTTGCTCACAACTAAAATAACAACACCATTCCTTTCTACTATACGATTACCATTGTCATAATCGTTATTGTTATCATTATACGAACAATTTATAATGCACAATGATTTTACGTTCTAGTGCGCAATAGTAGATAATTTGCATCGGTGCTTTTAAAATATTTGATATGCACCGATGTTTCTATATTATATGAAACATATTGGTTCATTATATGTATACAATATGTACTAGGTCTTTCAATGTATATAAAATGCACTGGCATGCACTAAACATCTGTGCAATAGTGCACCTAGCCATTTTGAATGCATTGAGAGAAAAATCTCTATCATAGCCTATGATGGCTTAAAATTGTTAAGTATAGTTAATTTCCACTAAATCCAATCCTAAATTCTCCACTACTAATAATGGAGGTTTTGGCATATGTTTTTTTTCAAAATTTTGCCCAATATTGCAACATAAAAGCCTCTGGTAAAACATCCATTACATAGTCTTTTTTTATTTTTACAGTGATGGATGCAGAAAATATTGTGTTTGGGCATTTGCATTCTTTTTAGAAACTTATTATACCATGTCGAGATACTTCTATTTGTTGCAATGTTCAATCCAACATCAATTGTATTTCTCATATTCGTGAGATATATCATGTCCAAGTTCTTTAGATCAGAATGCATTGACACACTTTATTAATAGCTTTGCATTTTTTCAGTTTCACTGCATGAAGTTATATTGTACTATGGGGGTAAGGCAAATGATCATAATTTAGAAACAAGAGTAGAAAATTAAGAGCCTACATATGCATCCAAGAATATCATTAATTGCAACATTGGCATAAAGTAACCATTTTCAAGATGAGGCCATTCATGAATACCTATCTCATTTTGACACAAATTTTGTATTTAGGAAGGAAACAATTTAATTGGTCCTTGTAGTGAGAAATTCACTAATTGCAACATTGCATTAAGCAAACCTTTTAAGACGAGGCCATTCATGAATACTTATCTCATTTTGACACAAAATTTGTATAACCAATTGAAATGGTCTTTACATCGAGATTTTTTTTGCATCAATAACATCATTTGTGATATATTTAAAGACTATATTTGTTGGGAGTTTTTTAGCGAACTGTTGATTAATATTTCTTAAATATTTCAATTTTATGACATAAGAGTCACAATAATAAGGATATAGGAATGTCTCAAGGAATTAATAGTCATGGTTTATGCATCCCACAACTAGGATACTTATGTTGAACTCTCTTGCCCCACCTTTCTTTGGCTTATCTTGACAATAAAATGATTTATTTAGAGGAATCCTTTAATGAATGATGATTTCCTTAGGCCTCGTTTTATTCTAACAAATCTATTTCTATTTAGCCAAGAATTGTAACTTTTAAATTTGATTATCCTTATAAAAATATTCATTGAATTCCTTAGTAGAAGAAACATAATGTCTACAAGTAAAGTCCTTTGGAATTTAGCTAAAATGTCTTGTTGAGAGAACCCAACCACTCTCAAGCTAACCACTTTTGTCAAAACCATTTAAGTAAGTCCTTTGCTTCTATTCCAAAATAATATATTGATTGACATGTTCTTCTACAAGGTTAAAGAAAATTTCAAGAAAATTTCTTAATGAACTTAGTGTGTCTTCTCTTAGTTGTAAAGGTCATTCACCTCGTTTAGCCTATAAATTTCTATTTTTTTTCAAGGAAATAGCCAAGCATATCCACCCAAAGGGATCACATCCCACTCACTTGTTAGCATAGCCTAACCCCATTGGTGTCAAGAAGAATTGACCTCGTGACCTCCCATTAGCAATGTGCTTTAGCGATGAGAACTTGATCAATTGAGCTAACCCTCGGTGCTAGACCATAAAGTTTTATAATAATAAAAGATCTTGATGATCCATGCGCCCCTAAGATATCCACTTGTAAGACAGATACAAGTTTGAGGAAACACATATTTATATAAGAGGAAGCACTTTTGAAAGAGAAGGGGTTAAAGTAATTTTGATAGATAACAAAAGGGTGAAAATGTGAAGATGAGTTACACTCTTGTGAGAAACATCCCCAAAAAATTCACAATCTCAATTTTCCAGTCGAACAAATTTTAATTTAATTTATTTTAATATATATATATAATAATATATTATTTTTCCCGGCCGAATTTTTTGAAAATGGAAAGATAAAGTTACACTCTTGGAGAAACATCCCCAAAAATTCACAATCTCAATTTTCCAGTCGAACATTTAATTTATATATTTAATTATATATAATATTATATATATATATAGTATATATATATAATTAAATATATTATATATATATTTTTTTTTTTTTTTCCTCGGTCGAATTTCTAAATTTTCCGGCCGAACTATTATATAAACGTTTCGCCAAACTTTTGGATTTTAGACTAATGCTAATCGTTAAACGGAATTTTTTCTGGAGTTGAAAAAGTCGGCAAAAAAATAGTTTGGCCGAATAAATTATTCGGTCGAACTATTTGTTCTACCGAACTAGGGTTTTCGGCCGAATTATTTATTCGACTGAAAAAACATTTATATATATGATGAGCCAAACATTGCTGCAGAGTTTTCTGTGCTGTTGATTTTTGTTTGTGCTCTGTTGTCTGTTGAACCGAGTGGAAGTCGAGAGTTGTAAGGCGATGTCTATTGAGCCAAGTGGAAGTCAAGCATTGTAAGGCGATGTCTGTTGAGCTGAGTGGAAGCCGAGCGCTGTTGATTTCTGTCTGTGATCTGTTGAGCCAAGTGGAATTTGAGTGCTGTAAGCCGAGGTCTATTGAGCCGAGTGGAAGTCGAGCGTTGTAAGCCAAATCGAAGCCGATTAGGTCGTAATTTAATTCTGTTTTTATGAAAATTTTATGATGTTTTTTGGTTTTTGTTTTGCAAAATGGCACCATAGGAACTTTGGTTTATTGCACTTGTCGCTGGAAGATTTATCAGCCTCCTCATCCACCCTCCTCATCTGAACTAGTTAAGTTGCCTATTGCATGTTTATATGTTTTTTGCTTGTATGATTTGATTGACGTTTCTGTATGATTTTTGTTCGTATGATTTGATTGACTTAAAACATTCCCTTTTCACTTTTTAGGCCAACTTAGAAAGTTTCAAACAATTAGTAGCTTCTAATCCAATTGACCACAGGTTGTAACTTCCTAGAGTTTCCCTTGCTTTAACTCTTGAACTGACTGCAAGTACTTTCTCTGTTATTTCTTTGTTAATTCATGAAGAAAAAAATACAAAAACAAAAACAATCATAGCAAATTTGTTGGAAATAATACTGAGACGGGGGGGGGGGGGGGGGGTGAATCAGTATTAGCAATTTAACATTATTTCATTTCCATAAACAAATTGATATACGCTACTTCTATTAATTAAACCAGTGTATATACGCAACTGTGTGTAGAGAAAATCGCGTATATCTTGCAGACTTCTAATTTAGTTAGCTGATCTTAATCTGTGTATCAGAACCATAAAACAGTAATCAAGTCCACTAAATGTTACACACATGAACACAAGATATAAGGTGGAAACCCAATGTGGGTGAAAACCACCTGCTACAATTCGTCTCTATCTTCTTTTAATAAGAAACTTCTTTTTACAATATTACTGTACTAGTGCAGTCTTATACCAGTACGCAGGCTTCTACCTGCAGAAGGCTACAACCTTCTCTTGTTCTCCAACGTCTCTTGGAAGGGAGCTACAACCCCCTTAGCTCTTGTACTAGCTGATGTACTAGTACATAGGTGTTGACCTACAGAAGGCTACAACCTTCTCTTTTCTTCCAGGGACCACGTTTCATAAATTTTCAGACTGGATCCATCAATAACATTAATCAAACATCAAATATATATGCATCAACCAATCTCCTTTGCACCAACCAAAAACTGAATCAAACAATCACTTCTCTGAATGCTGTAACCAGAATACAGTAACAGTACCAGAACCCACACAAAACCCAGAATAGTGCAACAGTAAACATAAGTAGCTAAAACATATTTTATGAGATGAACGCTACTTCAATATGTAGAACCTGTGTGCATATGCTATTATATTAAGGAAAACCTGTGTATACACCGTTTTGAATTGCCGAACCAGCGTGTATACGCGCCTTTTATATGCTGAATCTGCGTACAGATCTATAAAAGATAATTTACCCTTTTTCAACTATTTAGACATTAGTTATACCCAGATCATCAGTTTTATAGATCAAGTCATGTGCTAAATATAACAGATAAAAATCACACAAAGATACTTCTCTTCAAGCCTTAAGATCTTGACCCATCAATAGAACTTATCCTTCTTCTAGCACTCAGGTTCCTCCTTGATTTAGATCCAACTATGCACCATAACCTAATGACCAGTATTCTAGATCTTGCTCTTCATCAGATATTCAATCCTTGAGTGCCTTTGCCTAATGATCTCCTTCCCGTTTTATAGTCTTAGGCCTTACTTAATAACATGTTCCAAAACCACTTTGAACCAATACTTGGGTCCAAATACCTGGGTTCAACACTTCGGATGAGATACCATGGTCCAAAACCATAAGTCCAAATACCAAGGACCAAAAACCAAGTTTTCCAAACTGTACACACTTTTCTGTGCATGAAAGTACGTGTATACACATATGCGCCTTTTGGTCCTTGAATCTGCGTGTATATGCCGCTTGGTCAATGGGAACTTGCGTATACCTCTTTTTCCTTTATTCTAAGAACTCGTGAGCCTGAACTGTCATCTAAGTGATTCGCTGAGTGAGTTGCCATCAAGGACAATACCTGTGCCATAGTGCCAAGCCTGTGTCATAATGCCAACAATATCCCCCTTTGGACTTGATGGCAACCCCACCCCAAGTCACTCTCCCCCTTGTCATCAAGGGAAAAGGGTTATGCTCCCCTTGAGTACATGTTGAAATCTCTGCTCTGTTGAAGTGTGCTCCCCCTAACTGTAATCAAGGTCTGTAAAAAGATGTTCTACAAGAAGAACATGACTCTATACATCATAAATGACCTTCCTATCACCAAATACGCATACATACATCCATCTCCCAACCAAGTGGGGATATACCAAGATTGACTCATGCACCCAACCAAATGGGGATACACCAAAAGTTTATACATGATAAGACAAGAACATTACATCATCCATCCCAGGCATAGTGGGGAAACAAGATAGGTCGTTACATGACCTTGATAATAAAAGAAATACATGAAATAGAGACCAAATATCTAAGACAAGACTGTGATAGACATCATCAACTATCATCATCAACATTTGTCAATCACCATCCGGACCATCAACCATGATCTCCCTCTGCACCTGTTCCACTTGAATAAAAAACAACTGTGAAGTTATACCAAGATCTTCTAAGATAATGCCATCAATGCATTATTAGAAGTATATGCTCCGCCTGGCCCTGTGCCAGATGGTCTCTGTCAGACCCATATCAAACTCTTTTCATCCTGAGTCTGGCCCACTGTTTTTCTTCAAACCAACATATACGTGACTGTATCCACAGAAACAAGCGTATGTACGCGGATGCTCTTCATGAGACTCGCGTACAACTACTTTTCACTGAAACAGATAAGTGTCAACAGCAAGATGATGCATCAACTACTCCCAGATTCTGTCTGAGGTATTCAAATGTCTCCCCGAGCAGTGGTTTGGTGAATATATCATCAACCTATTCCTTGGAGGGAACATACTCCAATTTGACCTTTTGTTCAAGCACTTGTTCCCGGATAAAATGATATTTGATAGGTATGTGCTTGGTCTTTGAATGCATGAATGGATTATTTGAAATACTGATTGCACTTGTATTATCACATAAAACGGAGAGAGGTGGAGTACAAGTGATTTGAATGTCTTGCAATGTTTGCATCATCCAAAGGAGTTGTGTGCAACAAGATGTAGCAGCCACATATTCTTCTTCAACTGTAGATAATGCAATTGAACTTTGTTTCTTGCTGAACCAAGATACTAATATGGAACCCATAAAGAATGCACCACCACTAGTGCTTTTTCTGTCATCCATGCTTCCTGCCCAATCTGCATCTGTATATGCATGAAGTGTGAGATTTGTATCTCTAGGATACCATAAGCAATAGTTTTGTGTTCCTTGAAGATATTTGAAAATCCTTTTAACAACCTGAAGGTGTGCTTCTTTTGGATTTGCCTGGAATCTTCCAACTATTGCCACTGCATGCATGATATCTGGTCGGGTACCTGTTAGATAGAGCAGACTACCAATCATGGTTTTGTTGGTTGGTTGATGTATTGCTGCTGATTCATCATTTGCGCCGAGGCTGCATCCTGTTGCCATAGGGGTACATACTAGTTTCGAATCTTCCATGCCATATTTCTTCAAGATATGCTTGAGGTACTTGGTTTGTGATAGAAAGATATCGTCTTTGTTTTGTTGGACTTGTAAACCAAGAAAATATGTGAGCTCACCAAGTAGGGACATTTCAAATTCTTTCTGCATCACCAAAGGGAAATTTTGACTCATGGCTTCTTCATTGCTAACAAAGATGATATCATCAACATACACAACAAGTATTAGCAATTTATCATTGTCAATTTTTATATATAGATTGCTATCTG
>APFE031332243.1:0-13297 GCA_000404065.3 Pinus taeda
CTTCCAGCAGATTCACAGAAGGAGAGAGAAATTACTTGAAGCTCTCAAATCGTAATAATTGCACATTCAATTCGCACCAAAGCCGAACTGCAGCCCCGAAGCTCATTCACTTCAGCGGCACCGCATCTGGTCCCCAAGGGCCACCTTGTCACCTGTTCCGATTCAGCTGCCCCTAGTGCAGCCAAAAAGATTTACTTGCATTTAATTCCAGCAGCATTTAGATTTTTGAAGAGCTAAGCAGACCTGTCACGGTCAATTGTAATGATGTCTTCCTGATATTTTGTTTATAAATACCACCCGAAGCGATATTGGAAAGGGTTGGTTGGTTGGTAGTAGTAGTTGTTGGTCAGTTTCTTTCCAGCAATTTTCTCTGAGTAAAGACTCGCACTGTAACTATCATATTTTTCATAATCAAAGATTGTTGAAAGCATGGATTGCGAAACAACTTGTTGTTTTCTCTTGGCCGAGGAATGATCACGGAATTCCTGTGTCTCTGCATGATCCAATAAGTGTTTTCTTCCCTGTCTATTTTATGTTTTATCACCTTTCCGCCTTACTAAGTTGCAGGAAAAAAGAATAGCTTAAGATTTGTTTCAATACACCTTAAGTTCAATTTCTGCACTTTTCGATGTTTTCTTCAGAAATGGTTATGAGCTTGTATTCTTAAATGATCCGGTTTACCCCGTTTCTTTCACATATGAGTGCATGTCTTTGGAATTATTAACTGCTCCGGGATCCCACTCATCCACTTCTCCCCTTTGTCAGCATGATGAAATGATTCTCTTTTGCCTTTCATCCCTGATGTTCATTCAGTACTTTTAGCAGACTGAGTATTGTATCCGGTGTGGCTATCCTGCTCCGTATCCCCTTGTGACCAAGAAAACACTCGCATGCCTCAATCTGTGACTCCATGCCCAATGGTTCAAAACTTATAACACCTTACTGTGCCTCTTTATTTAAGAATCCTACCTTCCTTCCAATCACAGTCAACATTCCCTTGAAGTCAGAAAGCTAGCCTAAAATCACAACTAAGTTGAATCTAGATCACTAAGGTTGAATTAAAGGAGAGAGCCCTCTCCGATTGCAGGTGGGCTAGAACTGCAATCAGAAGATTGGTTTGTGGTTACCTCGGCTGTATCCCTAATAGGAGCCTAGGGACAACTTGAGTGATAACATGGAGAACATGTCATGTCCGTAGGATGCAGATGGCAGCAGGGAGGGAGGACATCAAGATGCGGGACATGGCGAGGCGGACAACCCAAATGACTGGGCGTGTTCTATGGTGGAGGAACGTGCTCCGGATGACCTGGAGCCACATGTCACTCCCAACAGGTGGCAATTCACTTAGTTTTGGTTTTTTTCTATCTTTCTTATATGTCCTCAGGGTAATCTCCTGGCTGGGCGGTCCAGTCAGGACAATTTGTGATTTTTCTGGGTGGTTTTGCTAGTTTTCAGGGTGGTTTTGTTGTTAGTTGATAGGCTGGTCTATTTAGGAAACCTATTGGTTAAATTTGGATGTTTAATGTACTGGTTTCCCCTTTGTAGGGGCAGTCTCAGACAATTTTCATGGTTGCATGCTAATTAAGGCCGTGACCCTTTATGGCTCAGCTAAAATGTAAATTTTTGTATTATATCAATAGATTAATTTTATTTAGAAAAAAACTAATAGATCAAGTGCAAATCCTCAATCATACTAGTTAATGTTCAATTTCACTTTTTACTCTTATAGGAAGTAGCATAACAAACTCAATTACTAATTATTAATAAATAAATAATATAATTTAATTTTACTTAATATATAATTTCATTAAAAATTCATAATAAATTTCTAACTATAACCGAAATCAAGTAAAACAAACTAACAAATTGCAAATTCTCAATCAAATTAATGTAACCATATATTGATTAATAAATATCAATAATTAATATAATTTGTTTCACTTCTTATAATTAATGGAAAATTAGTTTTTAATCAAACAAATCAAGCTTTATAATTAAATTTAAATAAAATAATAAATTTATATTATTAAACTTATAACCATAACAAATACTAAAGATAACTTACACTATCTTTATGCCATATAACTTCCCTTTTAAAATCTCTAAATGGGATGACTCAATCATAAATGAATATAAATTTATTCATTTACTTTCTTTATGTAGCTTCCCTATTTTTCAATCTCTTAACACGATTACTTGATCATAAATCAATATAATTTATTCATTTACATTCTCTAAATGAAATTTAATCATTTACATAACTGATTGAAATCTTTGTGTTTTTTGAAGCTTCATATTTTTACTCATTTTATTTCGTGTGAAACATAATGTGGTCTTACTGTAAGAATTAAGGTGAAAGTGGATGGATATGCAGACCGACACTGAGAGGTGAGGATCGTCCGTCGGCCCTAAAAATACAAGCCATAAGGTTCTGCGTGCAAACGACTATTTGTAAGTCTAAACAAACATATTTTCTTCACAATGACTATTTGTAATTCTGAAGGAACATTTTTTCTTCACCGGAAAAAACCTAGGCAAATGGGAAAAATCCGTAAAGTGGGGACAGTCCTAATAGAAACTAAATCATGAAAGAGGGTATGAAATACCCAGTGCATCGATCAATTGAGGACAATTGTTCATTCACAAGAACTTCGTCTCGGGGGAATTAGAGGTGATTCATGGTTGTGTGGTGGTGCTCCTCCCTCCAAGTGGTGTTTTAGTTGGCTTCATAGGCGTTGAATGTACTATATGAGATATTACCTCTATATTTTATTTTTTTCTATTGAAATGGTTAAATTATGTATTTGAGTTGTATAGATGAGGTGTTATTGGTATGGAAATAATTTTTGTGTTAATGTATATGAGAAATGGTGGAAAAATGGTAATTAGTGGTTGATACTTGTGTCAAAGAGATAGATTTCTCATGATCGACTTGCACATTGATTTCTAGTGTGAAGTTATATATAGAAGTATATTGAGTGGATTGACATTTTTAATACCCATGCATGGTAGCATATTGCACATAATTATATTACCTGTGTTAATGAATTTCTATGGGAGTGATGGCAGTATTATACATGTGATTCATTTTTTTATCCAAGAATAGAGTTAGTAGTGGAAGCATGACATGAAGTTATATAAATACTAACATTTTTTAGGTGGAGATTATGTATGAATATGTGAGATGACTATGGATTCTTTAATTGGTCGTATTACATATACTAAAGAGATATGGTATGCCATAATTCTCTAAACTGATAACTGCTTATCCATGTTGACCAATTTAGGAAATAATGTTTCCATTGTATGACTAATGGGTTAAGTATTTGTGTTTTGCATGTCAAAAGAAAGGTATCATATGAGGATAGTCTAGTTACTCATGCATGTTACATAGAAGGGACTATACATGTAGGATTATGAACAAGATCCCTAACCATGCGACCATGTTGGTTCATAGGTTCAAAATCAAGGTTCCTTATAGCTTTTGTGAGCTTGTCCAAAAGTGTTGTTGAATGTATGTTATTATTGAATCCTCACTTCCATTCATAAAGTATGAAAAAATATGACTGACCTAATGTCTTATAGATGGAAAAGTCTACTTAATGAACCCACCTTATGCAAACATTATACATTTTCAGACTCCATGTACTTTTGGTAAGAACCAAATCTTAGGTATAAAAGAACAATTTTTTTCTAGAATAGGTGTTAGTAGCTATTTTTCTAGGTAGACCAAGGAGGATAGTTACAACCATGAAATCTCACTATATCTCTAATGAATATCTATCCTACATCACTAGCTAAATACATAGGCTTCAATGGAATGAATGGTGCCACCTTTGTCAACCTGTCGATCATAACCATAATAGAATCATGACGTTTTGATGTACTCTAGAAACTCATAATGAAATCCATGGAAATGAGTTCCCATTTCCATTATGGAATGAAAATTGACTGTAGTAGACCACCAAAATTCTTGCACTTTGCTTTTACATGTTGACACTCTAAACATCTAACCACAAAATTTGCCACTTCCTTCTTCAAGTTTGGCCCATAATAGAATTTCTTCACTGATTTCAATGTCTTCTAATATCCTGGGTGACTTGAATATGAATTAGCATGAAATTCTCTAAGGATAATCTTCTTGAGCTCATTGTTGTCAGAAATGTAGATCCTATCCCTAAATATGACCAAACCATATGTTGTTAGACTATAGTCCACATCCTGATCACCTGTACTCTACTATTGTAATTTGTGCCTAAGATTCATGTGCTTATCATCCTATTGTCCTACCTGTAAGATCTGATCCTATAAATCCATTCCATAAGAACCCTTAGCTATAATGCGATTTACTTGTATCACTTGCTAAGAGCATATGCAACCTAATTCTCTTTTCCATTAATGTAACTGATCTTGAGGTTAAACTCACTAATCATTAGCAACCATGTAGCTTGCTTGGACATTTAGATTCAGTAGTTCAAACAAGTATCTCAATCCATTGTGGTCACTCATTAGTACAAACCTCCTTCCAACAAGATAGTGTCTCGACATCTTCAGTTCATGTATGGTCGCTGCCAACTAAAGATCATGTGAGACATAATTCTTCTCATGCTCATTCAATTTCCTTGATTCATAACATACCACCTGCCACTCTTGCATCAAGACTCCACCATGTCCTCTCTTATGGGCATCTGTATAGAAAAAAATCTCTTTATCCAAGTCCACAATCTTGTGAGCTGAAGCATTTGTCAATAACTACTTCAACTAATTAAAATTTTCTCCACATTCCTCTGTCTATCCAAATTTCTTTCCCTTTCTTTGCAATGATGTAATAGGATAGGAAATTCGTGATAATTTTTCCAATGAACTTCCTATAGTAACCTTATAACCCCATGAATGACCTTACCACATCCATATTCCTAAGATTTTCCCACTCCATGATAGCTCTTATCTTTTCTAGATCCATTGTGATGCCTTCCATGGAAACAACATGCCCCAAGTAATGTACCTCTATTTGAAAGAAACTACATTTACCAATCTTGGTTTGCAACTGATGTTATCTTACCAATATCAAAAATGTTGCTAAATGTTTGACATGCTCTTCCTCATTCTTAGAATATATCAATATATCATCAATGAACACAATAAAAAATTTTCCCATATAAGGACACAACACACTATTCATCAACCACATAAAAGTAGCTATAGAATAAGTCAAACCAAAAGGAACTATAACAAACTCGTAATGCCCATAGCTAATATAGAAAATAGTCTTGTAGATGTCCTCTTCTTTAATTCATACTTGATGGTATCCTAATTTCAAATCAATCTTCAAGAAAAATACTTCTCCCTTCGAATGGTCTAATAGATCATCGATCCTCAACAACAAATAGTTTTTCTTGATGGCCACCTTGTTCAACAGCTTGTAGTCAATGCACAGTCTGAGAGTACCATCCTTATTCTTCACAAACAACACTAGTGCATTCCATGATGATACACTTGGCCTAATGTATCCTTTTTCAAGCATTTCCTACAACTGCAATTTCAATTCCACTAACTCTAAATTGCTCATCCTATAAGGTACCTTTTATGCTAGTGCTGCCCATATTACCAACTCAATAGAAAAGTCTACTTCCCTGTGAGGTAGTAACTATGAAATCACTGCTGGGAACACATCTTAAAACTACTGTAATATTGAGTACCTCTTCAAAAATTATGCATCATAACCATTCTTACCTTTATCACTACAAATATGCATTGCAAACAACACACACTCTTTCCCATGACTGTGCTTCCCCTGGATAAATGTAACCATTCTAACTGGTGTTTCCTTCTTATTGTACATTAGGGAATTTTTGAGGTCTAAAATGGGCCTCCTAAGGAAATTATAAAATAATAGTGGAAATAATAATATAAGATTAAATTACATCATCAAATTTTAGAGGGAAAAAAGAAAAAAACTACTTTTTCAACTTGTATTTTCAACTTATCTCCCTAAGGTTTTACTCAAATTTTGATTGGGATTACTTTTTGGATGCAAAATTTGATTTCTTATCCAAGGAGTGACCATGTTGCATACTTTTGATGGACCCTGCTACATGAAAAATGAGAAATACATGAAAAATGTGACCGCAGTCACATTTTTTCATGTATTTCTCATTTTTTGTGTAGCAGGGACCGTTGAAAGTATCTAACATGGGTACTAATTGGACGAGGAATCAATTTTTTCATCCAGCATGTAATGTCACTTGAAATTTCAGTAAAACCTTAGGGAGATAAGTTGAAAATACAAGTTGAAAAGTAGTTTTATTATTTTATTATTTTTCAATCTTTTTACTTTTTTACTCCAAAAATGGTGAATCATCCCCCATGATTGACATCATCATCTTGAATCCTATTGATTCTTATAAATTTTATTTTGGTTGTACACTTTTCTTAGGAGGTCCATTTTAGACCTGAAAATTCCCCTAATGAGATTCTCCATTCTCGATTGTCATCTAAGTGCTCAATAGCCTTGTCATAATAGTCCACCTTGGTTCTATGAAGATACAATCAATCCATAGCGAACAACACATTGTATGATCCCAATGGAAGCACATTCAATTGCATTGATGTAGGAATACCATTCAACTCAAATTTACGAGCCCCTACCCAATGATGAACTCTTTCCTTTGTACCTATAGCCAATTTCACTAACCAAGATTCTTCATGTACTCATTTATTCAAACCACACTTCTCTACTAGGTCACGATTAACATAACTATAATTAGATTGAGGATCAATGAAAATAGAAACAAATTGATCACAAATCTTAACATCGATCTTGATAATAGATGCCTAGTAATCTACCTGCCCATTATCCAATGGTACATAGATTCAAGGAATTCTTTGTCCAACATCCCTAACTATTTGTGCCTCTTGTGCACTATATATTTGAGGCCTAACACCATCATATGATGATAAACCCTTCTTGAGATTCAACTTTCCACATATCTAACATTGCAACTGTCCCTTACCATCAAATTTATTTTGTTGTCGTCCAAGTTGTGACCCATGTCCCTACCTAACTAGATTAAACTTCTTGTAAGGAACAACATTCTCTTTTTCATGTACATCCTAAGGTCTTGTTTTCTTAGGTGGCCATATTCCATTAAATTTCTCTTTTCCTTTCCAACATTGAGATTATTTGTTACACTTTGATTTCTCATAATAATTCTTCAACTTTTTTATGGCTTCCTCCAACAATATAGGCTCATTTAAATCGATCCTATCTTTGAATGCTACTAACAACCCACTAATGAATCTCTCAATCTTAGCATTCTCCTCCTTAAGACACAATACATACCTTAATAACTCCAATAATCTTCTAATATAATCCTCATCCACCATAAATCCCATCTTCAAATCATAGACTTCCTTCGCCTTGTCATCATAGTATCTCTCACGTAGATAATTCTCCTTGAAAAGTATTTCAAACTCCATTCAAGTCAACTCCTCTCCCTGAATGCTTATGACATTCTTCACGTCCTCCCACCAAATGTCTAATTTACCGTTAATATTGAACATAGCTATTCTGACCTTCATGTTCTCCTAGTAATCATGAAATCTAAAGAACTAGTTCATTCCAAGAAAACAAACTTTTGTATCATTTGAATTCTTCATTTCCCCATCAAATGTAGGTGGCTTGTCTTTCTTGAAATCATTTGGAAAGTATCCCTTGTCATTCCTCTTGTACGGATGATGGTAATGATGAACATGGTACATGTCTGAACCAGAACTAGAATAATGCCCATGCCCATTTCCTATCCTATTATGTGTATCCAAGAATTTTCAATCTCAGCTAGTATCATCCTTGTCTGACCTGTGTACGTCATGATATCTGTTTCCATAGGCTTCATTAGTCCTATCCCCCTATCTATGACTAATACAAAGTGGTCCCTCTATATATAAATATGACAATATATGAAGGATATCAGCTTTAACCTTTGCTTGTTTCTCGTGTGCCTTTGAAAGTCTCTCTTGTGACTCAAATATCTTATCACTATCTGCTTTGCAACTCCTTATTTTTGTCTTCAAATTTATGAAAGTGTCTAATATGTGAGGGAAGTACTCATCACCATGCTTCTCATTTCATCTCACGGGCGATTCACTCAATGAACCTCTAACATAGCACGTTCATTTATGGCATGATAAACAATACCCTTAATGTGACTATACATTACAAAATATCTCCAAAAATAACTTTATTTAATCCCCAATCAATAGGAACCCAATACACCTTCCCAATTTAAAAATCCCCAATTTTCTCTACATATTGTAGGTATCCATTTTTTCATTAACATTTTAATACCCATATTTATTTATATCCCTTTGTTTTCATTAACAAAGGTAAGCCGATTCTACACCTAAAAAGATTAACGTAAATACTAGGTAACTCAAAACTTGAAAGTTTCAATAAAAAAGAGGTAGATATAAGTTGGTTGATTTACAAATACATACTATGGAAAATTTGAATTTAAAATACATAGATTTGAACTCTCAATTGTATTTATCTTCTAGTGAATACTGAAAAATATACACTACAAAAATTCAAAGAAAAACCTTGATAACCAACACAATGACACACATTTTATCTTGCTTATAGAATATGAAGAGGAGAGAAAATACAATGAATATCGACACATGAAAATCCTATATGGTTGGAATTTTTCAAATCATAGCCCTAACTTGATCACCTAGTGCACCATAGTTGCATGGTAAAAGTGCCAACTATGTGTGTCTCCATCAAAGATGAACTAGAGCATGCATGCATGCATCCCTTCTTTGAGATTTGTGTCCTCTACCTATGATGGGAATTTATCATGCATAAGTATACTAATTTACTAAGTATTTACAACCTCTTAGTAATAATATCATGAATGATAAAACTAACAAAATAAAAGAGTCTAATAATAGAAAAGATCTATCAAAAAATGAAATTGCTAAATTTGAAACAACATCTAAACTAGAATTAATTGAATACGAGACATGCGTTCCCTTAGAATGCATGCCCCCTTTTTAAAACAATAGTCTATATCACTATCTCATGTGGAATGTATGTTCCCTATACCAAGAAATAGTCAGTATCACTCTCTCCTTCACTTTTATTCAACATGTTCATCACTAATGTAAATAAAAGGTGAAGGTGCCATATATGTTGTCCTCTCTACTACCCCATCATTGGCAGAATCACTATCGTAGAAATAGGTAAAAAATATTAACACACACATTACACATAGATCATATATGTATTATTAATGTGACACATGTTTTTTCTGGAGCAAGGATGCTTAGGAGTGGGAGTAGAAGTGAGAAGTGGGAGTAGAGGCTGGAGCGAGGAGTGATACTTCCCAAATATCCCATCTTGGGACCGATTTTGGGAATGAATTTTATATAACATATATTTTTATATTTTTTTATTCATATATGTCAACAAAAGATTGTAGAATGATGAATTTGTGATAAAATATAAAAAAACATGGATTGAACCTTATAACATCATTCATATAGTAGTTATAATATTCATCAACCATAGGTCCAGAAATTGCAAGTTCTCATTTATATAACATGTAAGGGTGCACATAACAAAATAAAACTGAGTGCAATCCATCTCTTAACTGAAAATACATCAACAAATATGGTGTGGATGGTCTCTAGCATCAACAAAAATAATGCTACAATAAATACCTACATATCATCAAAATCATTGCCTATATTGGGATGTTTATCATTAATATCACCTCTAAGGATTAACATAAGATAGAAAAAAGGTAGCATGTCAAGTCAAGATTTTTTTGAGTGATATGTAAATTTTTAGTAGGGTCAAGATAGAGGAGTTTCAAAACCAATGTCACTAACATCAAGGTACATATATGGTTTGGTTCTCTTGATTAAACATGAAATTTGTATCCTAGTACATGACAAAATCCAATAAAAACATAGCAATCCCCTGAATCTTCAAATCCTGAAAAACTAATAATTATACTCGATATTGAATGAGATATAAAATTATACTTTATCCATATGAAATATAATGAGGTGGGAACCACTCTCAAAAATCTTGATTCATTTCATGGTAATGTTAAAAATTTAAGAAAAAGGCTGAAAATGAAAGATAAAGGAGAATGTCACTTTTAACATTACCATGAATTGTATGCCAATACTAGGGCCATATGTTTGAATATTAGGCTACTATGGACCTAATATTACCATAGTTGTTTCTTTCTCCTTCCCACTTTCTATACTCCCACAATACTCCTCAACCTTTATTTCTCCATCCCACTTGTTTTTTCCTCTGTGTGGCCAATGTATTGCATAAAAAATACCTTATAATACACTTATTTCTATACAACATATAAAAACCCTTTATCCTATATTATATTCTCAATATATTATTTCATTGTTTTCCTCATTTTTTATGCCCCACTATGAATGCACGTGATATGGTATTATTGCTTTTTCAGTGAATCCCCCATGTCTAATCTATAGGAATATTCTTGTGAACTATAGTATATCGTCTTGCTAATCATCTTTGATATTTTTCTTGCAAGTATATCATGTCAACTAAACCAAAATATAAACATAATCAACATACCCCGTATAGTTCAAGAGAGGATATCTCGTCTGCAAGATCAACCAGATTAGAACAATACATGTATAATCACAATCATAGTAGTATATAAACATCATCTCAATTATCACCTAGTTACCCCCGATGATCATACCAACCGCATATAATGACTCCATGAATGAAAAATATAACCATGAAAATGCATTCATACATCCAAATAGACAAAAAACATACACAAAAAATGCATATTCAACTGACATGCATGCATGAAAACCATATTCCTCTCATCTAGTCCAAGGGGTGAACCATGATTTGGTACCACTCTATCACACCCTCATCCCACATTTACCTATGCTAACTGGTCCACCAAGGTAAACATGTGACAAAGAGTTACTATGGTATGATTCAACTCCCCATGTACAGTTACACAATTGGAATCGATACACAAAAAATCTAAACTGGCCTTCCTAAGGAGCTACAGGACCCCTAGGGGCTAACCTCCCACTCGTGGTGCCCAACCATTGATTTAACTTGCCTTTTTACCAACCTAAACCACCAATCACTCTCATAAAAATCCCTCCATGTGACTGAAAACCTCCACTAACTCCCAAAGCAAGGCCTCCATGTGAATGCACTCTTTTTCGAGCAATTCTATGCTAGCGATTATGAAATTTGAGCCATTTTCCCAGGGCTAGGACTCACGTCTCTCCCTAGAACTTGATGAAATTATCAGAAATGATATGTTATGAAACCAGCTCAAGAAAAGATAGATCCACCCCTTAGAGTTCAACCTCTTCGAGGGGGGAACCTCCTTTACATTACATAAATGAACAATTCTTTGATGATTCAAATGACAAAACTTCCTTTCTATACATAGGAGTCTAAGGAGTCACAATATAACCCAACCAACCTAACAATAATAGTATAAAGCCACAATAATAACAATAGTGGGCTTCTATGGGGTACAATAGTAACAATATGGGCACTATGTGGGTACATCAATATAATAAGTGGGTACAACTACCATATTAATGGGGTAATCACTAGTATTATAGGGACGCAACATGCCCCTATCCTTAGAAAAGTGTTTTCCTCAACGCTTGAGTCGTTCTGGATACTTCTGTATAAAATTCTCATCCTCCCATGTGGAATCTTCAGCAGATAAGTTCTTCCACTTGATAAGATACTCTGAAATTGACTAATTTCGTAGCTGTCGAGTTCTTGTTTCTGTGACTATTTCCGGTTCCAATATAAGTTTTCCTTCCTCGTCAAGTTCTGGCAATATTGTTTGAACTAGAAACTTGTCACCTATAACATTCTTTAAACATGAAACATGGAAAACTAGGTGCAATCAAGAAGGTGTAGGAAGCTCCAATTTGTATGCCATAGTACCAATCTTTTGCAGCACCTTGTACGGACCATAATACTTTGGTGATAATTTATTATTCTTCTTAGCTTGCTTGAGGGACATTTGCTTATATGGTTGTAGCTGTAGGAATACCCAATCACCAACACCAAAACTTCTTTCACTGCGATGTTGATCTGCCTGTTGTTTCATTCTATTTTGTGCCAACACGAGGTTATCCTTTAAGAGTTGGAGGACTTGTTGTTGATGCTCGATATGTTGTTCCACTGCTTGAACCTTAGAATTTACTCTTAAATATGATGTGATGGATGGTGGCTGATACCCATAATGTGCCATAAATGGGGTCATTTTTGTTGCTGTATGGAAGGAAGTGTTATACCACCATTCAACCAGAGGCAACCATTTGACCCATTGTGTCTGTCTATCAGATACAAAGCAACGAATACCTTCCAAACATTTGTTTACTATCTCAGTTTGCCCATCAGATTGAGGATGATAAGATGAGCTATGAGCTAACTGAGTACCAAGACAAGAAAATAATTCTGTCCAAAAATTTCCAGTGAAAAATGGGATCTCTGTCACTTACAATAATCTTTGGGTTTCCATGTAGCTTTTGAATTGTTTCCATAAATGCAGTAGAAACTGTACTGGCTTTAAATGGATGTGATAATGCACAAAAGTGTGCTTACTTGGTAAGTCTGTGAACTACCACCATGATGACACTCTTGCCCTTAGACTTGGGTAAACCTGTGATAAAATCCATTGAAACCTCCTCCCAATGTTGGCTTGGAATGGATAAAAGTTGTAATAGACCTGGGATCTTAATTGTTTCAACTTTATTTTGTTGGCATACCAAACATTCCACCACAAACTTTTGAATATCCGATTTAAGACCATCCTAAAAAAATCCTTCTTAACCCTATAGTAAGTTTTTAAAAATCTTGAGTACCCTCCTAAGGGAGAAGTGTGCAATTCCATAAGAATCTTTTGTTTGAGTTGGGAATTCTTACAGAGGTATAAGTGATCTTTGTATCATAACGAATCATTTTTCCAGCTAAATGTATCAGATGTACTGGAATATTCTTGTAACTTTTGAGTAAGTGCCCACACTTCTTCATAATTCTTCCATTCCTCCCTTGCTTCATTTATCTAATCTGGTTGGATAATAGAAATGACGCACAACAATGCTTCCACATCCTCATCCTTTCTTGAGAGTGCATCTGCCACCACATTTTTCTTCCCTTTTGTAGATGATTTCAAAGTCATAACCCAACATCTTTGTGACCCACTTTTGTTGCTCTTCAGAGGATAATCTTTGTTCTAAA
>APFE031332246.1:18706-55015 GCA_000404065.3 Pinus taeda
AATAATAATTAATTAACTAATAGTTAGTTAGTTAGTAATGAAAAGGCATGTCTTAAAGACATGACCATTCGTGAAGGACACTTTCCTAGGTATATAAGCGGGTCCTCATTGTAATCATTTCATACATCTTTTGTAGATTTAACAATTCTTATATACAACTACTACTTTTCATACGATGGATACTTACATATTTCAGTTCTTCTGAATTATTCCTCTACGTATACAAACTTTGTTCGTTACAGGTTCATACAGGTATGAAGCAAGGAAACCAAGCTCACTTCTGCGAAGGATGAAAGGCTAATTCTAAAATTTTGCGTTGAATTTCTGTTTGGGTGATTGTTGACCAAGTTCGACTTGGCATTTTGACTTGAATTGAATTACATAGTTTCAATCTTTTGAGGTTGAATTTTTCTATGGAGGAACATATATTTTTTGGGCTACTTTGAATGCTACTGACAGTCGACTTTGATGACATAAATTTGAAGTTGACCACAGAGTTTTCTATCTCCTTTGATTGAGTTGTTTGGGACTTTTTTACTAAGGTTTGACCAGCAAGGAAGGTCAAATATTTTGACCTTCGATCGAGCTTATTTGGAGGCTGTTTGATCATTAACTTGAGGAATTCTTAGGGCATCTTTGACTGCCATTGACTTTGACAAGAATTGTAGATTTGAATTTTGGCCTTATCACATGGATCTTGGTTAGTGAATTGTTGGATAGTCAAAGATGTTGACCTTTAAATCATTATTGTTGAATTGGAACATTGTATCTCTCTGTTGAACATTTGATGACAACCTTATAGAAGAAGAATTTGAAAGGGTTTCCCCCTTGTGGGGTTTTTCCCCGGTCTTTGACCAAATCTTGTGTATCTTGTCATTGATCTCGATTGTTTTCTATTATATATTGGATATACTTTTCTATCTACAATTTCTTATTGTTATTGGAAGATTAATTTTGTTTAAAAGTGATTGCTAATTGAAGAAATAATTGGGCTAAGTGATTATAATAACACAGAACAGTGAAAATTAACAATTTCCATAGGTTGCATGACTCATCAAGAGATCAAGGAGTGATATTAGAAAAGGACAGATTGTTAATGATGTGACCATGGTTTTGGGTGGTATTTTGGATACGAGAGTTGTTGTATTAACTAATATACTTGGGATGAAGCCTTCTAATGGGACTTTTATTGCATCATGGAGTAGGACAAGGGCAATAAGATTTGGAGGGCATGTGAACTCTTAAGGGAAGCGATGGAATTATAATAGAGAAGGACCAGAATGGATTTTTCATTGATTATATGATATCAAGAGATCACAGAGTGATATGAGAGAATAGTTTGATGAAATTATAATCTTGGGTAGTGTTTGTAAAAAATAGAGATGTTATAAAGGTGGAAATACACCCAAACTGGCACAATGTGACTAAAAGACAATATTTGGTTGATATCAATGGGAAATCATGCAACATTGAAACTCTTTTGGTGGGAAGTAGCCAATCAAGGAAATGTTAACATCTAGAATGGTGTGAGGATGTGCACGATGACCCACAATCTGACAAGTAGTGGAGGCCTAAGCAAATCAAGTTTTCGATTTATAGGAAAATCAGATGATGGATAACACAAATAGTAGGGGAGGCTCCAGAAATTGAGAAAAGAGAAAAATAAGGTCGTGGTCTAGAAAAATGTAGCCTGAAGATTAAGAGTGGAAATGTTATTGTGAATGCTATTGGATTGCATGTAGAAGGAGAAACCATGAAGCAAGGAAACAATTTTTCAGAGACCCAAGAATGAGACAATTAGGAATGATAAATAATGTTTCGAATTATGTTTTGTTCTAGATTTTTTTGTCTTACTAATATTCTACATGCTTTCTAAAAGTAGAAGAATAGGTAGAAGTAGCAAAAAAAGTATGGTCTTAGGGAAGTATTATCATTTATCCCAATTTTGTAAGATTGTATTGTTGGTCATCACATCAATTTTTTAAATAAAAATAAAAATAATTGCTCACATGAAAATAAATAAATAAACAACATAGAAACATACAACCATTAAACAATGAGGAAACTTGTTCAGGAGAAAAACTCCATACTCGAAAGCACACTCGATGTATTATTCAACAACTAAATGGTTACAATACATTACAATGTCATTGTGCTCTCAACGAGTGTGTTTAGCATTAGCATAAGGATTCTAGAAAATTTTCAGTAGAATAGAAATACGTTAAAACCCACTCTCTATTTTCCTCCAATCCTAACATTGAATAAATAATCATAACAAAAACATAAACCATTTATAGTTTTCCAATTCTACATTCTATAAACTACCAACAATTAATTGGCCAATAACTGTTGGTTAGCATTCATTGCTTGCTAGTGATTTGCATTTATACCTTGCTACTACACATTTATTCCTTTCCATTGCATTGCATTTATCCCTTACCACTGTTTTGCATTTATTTCTTGCTATTGCTTAGAAATCATCACCTGCTCCACTAAAGGATTGCAAGGTGCATGACACACTTGTCTCGACATTCTCCCACTTGTCATATGCCTTGCAGGAGTATAAGGGAAAATGCATCAAATTGTGAGTTAATTCCTAGAAGATAGAATACCCATAGACCCATAGAACCATTTGAATTTACCTTTTCTCATTGGTTTGTCCATGCATCTTCAACATTTTGCAAATTGTCAACTTTCTCTAGTACCACTTTTCCATCCTCTACCTTGTCCCTAATGAAATGGTACTAGATATCTATTTGCTTTGTCTTCAAATGAAATGTTGGATTCTTAGCGAGATAAATGAAACTTTTTTTTTTTAATTGTAGCTAGATGATTTGTATTAAATTAAAGCTACAACAAAGCTTGCAACACATTTATAGAAAAATGGTTCTTTAGAGATTTTGAGTTTGAACAAATAGAAAAACATAAATATACCTGCACCCATCACACATATCAAAGGGAGAGATCCAACCTTATGCTTCGTGAGTACAATAAAAAAATTCTTACAAATTTCTTGCACAAAATAATGCAAAAGTAAGACAAAATTGTCTATTCTATGGAACTCACCCCCCACTAAACTCGATGGAATACAAAGTTTGCTAATAACTTGTTTCTACCATTTAATCATGGCTTAATTTCCTACCTATTGTTATTGGAGGGAAGAACACATCTTTCTTAAATGCCTATGGCAAGGAAGGAGAGTCAAATATTGCAGGAATGTGACCTTTTGATTCATCCTCTTTCTCCTTTTATTCTTCCGCCTCTTCCTGATATAGTTCTAACTTTTGATTCCTTCACTTGTGAAGTTGCATATATCTCAATTGAGGTCTCATCCCTATTATTTGGAGCTGTATTAACTTGTACCTTTGTTGTTGGCCCAAAATTATCCTCTAAGCTATTCTTTTGAGAATCTTTCTAAGTTGGTCCCTCTTCTCTTCTTCATGAGTTTCCATAACTTCAATTTGTTATTGGAGATGATATACACGTGTTACTGAGGCCTATTGTTAGGTTCAGCCCCCTAGAGATGTTTTTTATTATGCTCTCTTGAAATTTGTGTGCATGACTCTTGCTTGGTGTTGTTTTGAGGAGTTGGAGTTTGATTAGAAGATGAGTTTATTAAGATTAGGGACAAATTTTAGCAAAAGTTTTATACCCGTGGAAAGGGTTATAGTTGAAAGGAGCTTTCTCATGATTAGGGGCTTAAAAATGAATCTATCCCTCTAAATTGAGTTGAATATCATTTGGTATTCCCTTTTCAAAGGTCCATTTCCACACAAATTATAGTGTATGTGAAAATGTCACCTTTTGGCTTAACATGATCAATAAAATGACTCAGGTTGTCTTCAATATCTTTAAGAGAGTCATTTCCCCAAAAAATAATGTGGAGGTGCAACATTGTGATCCATATAGGAGCAATAGAAATTTCCATGTCTAGATTAAAGTCAAAATTCCAATGAGAAATAAACATTCCCTTGTAGCACATTAAGTGTTCTTTTTTACAAAATAAAAAAACATGGAAACCTTTTTTCAGAATAAATCTCAATAACAAGATTTACAACGACCTAAATCTTAGAGATCCATTCCTAGAAAGACCTAGTTTTTGGGCAAAGGCTTGCAAACTTACTTTCTAAATATCTTCCATGTAGAATAATAGAATAGACAAATTACATGTTACTATCACATAGAATTGTAATAACTCTTTGACCTAGCCCTACTTTTAGGCATAGTATCATAAACCATATGGTCTTCGTACAAGCATGAGTACCTGCCATTTACTCTCCCTATCTAGTGGAAAAAGTGATCACAACTTGTTGCTTGGTCAATCCATATTACTACATCAAATAATTGAAACACATATTTTCTCATAGATCTACACCCCCTACCCAATGAAAATACAGATAACCCCATATATCCTTTGAGTGTGGGTCCCTTTAAACATCACTATGATAGCAAATGGAATATTCAAAAGTACCTCACAAATACTTCAAAACCCTCTTTGCTGCATCCAATTGTTCTTGCCTAGGATTAGCCATGAATTGACTCAAGTCCCTATTGCTTGGGCAATGTTTGGTCTAATACAAACCATACCACACATCAAACTTCCAACTACACTAGCACAAGGAAAAAAGCCATATGTTCCATCTATGTGGTTGTTGTAGGACATTGCTCAATTGAAAGGTTAGTTCCCACAAAAATCGGACACTCAATACTTGCAATTTTATATGCAAAAACATTGTAGCACAAAGTCTACATACTTATTCTAGCTCAACCAAAGCTTTCTATTTTATCTATCTCTCCTAATCTCTATGCCAATCTCTAGGACTTGTTATCTTCCATTTCCATTGATTTCAAAATTCTAGGCTCATCAATGTTAGCAAATAAAGCAAATATACATTTGAAATTAGACAAACTATAATTATACTTGTTTGGTTTCCTTCTTTTCCAAGTATACCTCCTTAAATTTTGAGGTGGATTTTCTTCCTCTTTTAGAAATTTTTGAACCCTCCTCCTCATTAGGCCCATCATGAACTTCTTATTGGATTTCTAGTTCAGGTTTCTTGGTCTTGGGTGGTAGTTGAATGATTGAATTCCTCTCATCCTTTTCCTATTTCACCACTATGGGAGAAGGCCTAAGTTCTTTGAAAATAACATCCTCGCTATACAAAACCTTTTAACCATATGATCCCAAATCTTGCATTCTTTGACACCAACTCCATAACTAATGAAGATACATTTCTCATCCTTGTTATCCAATGTCAATCGCTTCTCCTTATGAATATAAGCATATGCCTCACAACCAAAAATATGAAGATGCTATGAGGCATTCATTATCATGCATATTTCCATAAGGTTCTTATCTAGAAGAACTAATTTGGGAGACCTATTAATCAATTAACATGCAATAACAATTGCTTCTACCCATAGATTTTCTCTATATTATCTCCACTAAGCATATTACTATCTCTCTCCATCAATGTTTTATCCATATTTTTGCTACATTCTACTAAGGGGTATATGGATTTGTCTTACGTCTTTGAATGTCATTCTATTTACAGAACTTGTAAGACTTTGCAAAACAAACCTCATTGCCATTATTAGTCTTTAGGGGCTTAATATTTTTACTATTTTGGGATCTTCCAAAAGAGATTTAAAATCCTTAAACCAACTAAACACATTAGATTTAGTTCTAAGAAAATATACGCATGTCCTTTTAGAATAATCTTTAATGAATGAAACATGATATAAAGTCTTAGAAACCAAAGGAACTTTAACTAAACCAAATACACTAGAATGAATTAGGTTCAACAACTAATAATATTCTTGATAATTAGAATAAAATTGAACATGATTCTATTTTATGTATATGCAATGCTCACAAAAAATAAGATTCAAGAGAACAATCATTTAATCCATGAACAATATTTTTGTTTTTCAAGGCCGGTAAGCCCTTCTTACCTATATGGCCCAATATCTAGTGCCATAACATTGTCTTCTTTGTATGGAACTTGATGTTTGAAGAAAGAACTTGGTTAATTACTTAGAAACCATGACTATTAGAAGTATATATAGCTTTCGATTATTAAGCTGTAGATCTTATAGATCTCTCTGCTATTGAGATCAAAGAAATATTACATTGACTAATGCATGCATCAATTTGGAACAAAGTGGCTCTAAAAACACCTTTAGCGAGCACCATATCTTCTTGGACCATCTTACATCTTTTATCAGAGAAAATAAATTATGCACCCACATCATTAAAGTGTGCTTGCTGAGAGTAATTTTCGTGCTAGACCTAGAATGTGAAAAACAATATTGATCCCCTTTACTGTTACCATTAGTGAATCTGTTCAAGTCTTTACCAAGGACAACTATGTTGAGCGAAGAGTCACCAACAAGGTATACCATCCCACTGTCAATTTTTTCATACACTAAAAACTAGTGAGGATGGGAAGTCCTATGGAAGGAAGAAATAGAGTCTATCCACCATGCACTTTGGCCTTAATGGATTGTAAAAGTTGCAAAAAATCCATTCCACCATCCTCTTGAAAATATTTTTTGACTCATCATAAAATCCATTATTTTCCTTCTTATTTTTCTTTTTCTCTTATGTGCATGCTTCTAAAATTACGAACCTTTCCATAGTTCCAACATTTTTTCTTAGACTATCTAGGAGACTTATATCTCCCACGAGATTTGTATTTGCCTTTTCTCTGTTCTTTACTTTCTACTTTGATCTTTCACAAATAACCAAGGCCTCATTGCTCGATTCAAAGTATTTCCACCTCACATCCTTTGATAGTAATGAATCCACAACCTCATCAAACACTAATTCATTTATAGTGCTTCCAATGGCCATTACCGATTTGTCCCACGAATTTGATAAAGAACACAAAGGGATCATACAATGATCTTGTTAAACATGGGAGAATTTGAGATAGGCAGGGAATACCTTCCATATATATAATATATATATTATAATATATTATATATAATATATATATTAGTATTATTATTTATAATATGACCTTTGGATTCATCTTCCAAAGTCTCTTGGACTCTCAAAGACATTTCATACTCACTTGTTGACTTTTCACATTCTCCCCCAAGTGAACAATACAAAACAACATAACCCTTACAGATTACGTTTCCAACATTGTATTTGTTGAATTTTCTACAAGATTAATTGTAGAAACCAAATTTTTTGATATGATAATTACTACCTAGTACCTAATGATCTTTAACTATTTTTCTTTATCCCATTGATATCATTGAGAAATTATAGATTGAAAAACGGTAAGATCATAAAGGGACAACCATGCACAATAGAGACAACAAATTTACATTGGGAAACCAAAACTTGGGAGAAAACCCAACAACTTTTATTTTAGGAGAAATTATTCTTCAGGTTCACAATTACATAAATTGTCTACACATTTGTGCCAAAATCCAAGTCTAAGATACTAGTCAAACGTGGACAAATATCAACCAATCAATGCTATTCAAACCAACTAAAGTACACAAGTCAATTCCTTGGTCAATTCATCCTTCTTTTTCTCTCACGTGTGGCTACCATAGAAGAGAGATGATGTTTCGAATTGATCAGATGGGGATGTCACATTGTACACACACACACATACAAGTTGAATGGGTGCATTTACCCCAAGGGACATGTCCCTTCATGAGTTGGACTGACTTTTCCATCTTGAGCCTATATGAAGCCCAATAAAAAATTGAATTTTAATTTTATTTTCATAAATCTTCTAGGTTGACTTAGGAGGCCTCTTAGTATGCAGGAATACCTCCTGATGCTACACAAAAATCAACACTCCCTCTTAGCGAAGGGGGTATTCTCCTTGATTGCAACAAATTTCCCCTTAGCTAAAATTTCTCCTTTATAAGAAAAGTTTATGAGCTTTCCATGTTAATGCATTGCTATAGATAACTCCATCTTGGAGTGGGAAATGTGAGTATCTAGGATCTTTTAACTCTATCCAAAGTCCTTTATGTCTCCTTAGGTAAATGCATCAATCTCCTCCACTCAAAGTCCTTTATGACCCAACCAAGTATTTTTGGCTTCTCAAGAGAGAGTCTACCCTTGGAACATTCAGCATCAACAAAGTCCTTTATGTATTTTCTGGTGAATTACACCTATATCCTCTTGTCAAAGTCCTTTATGACCTAGCCAAGTCCTTTTGGATTCTCAATAGAAGATTTGTCCAATCTCATAATTTTCCCTTGTAATTTCCTTGGGCCATTCCCCATTTGTTCAAAGTCTTTTATGACCTAGCCAAGCCCTTCTGGCTTCTTAGGTAAATGTATACAACTCCCATGGTAAATTCCTTCATGACACAACCAAAGTTATTTATGGATTAAGAAGATGGTCTGCCTTGATCCTGCAAAGAAATCAACCCTCCCTCTCAACGAGTGAGACATTCTACTTCACACCAAACTTGTCTATGAAATATACAAACTTCACTATAGATAGAGGCTTGGTGAGAATTTTCACAATCTACTCATCTATGGATATATATTGGAGCTCCACTGCTCCTTTCTGCACCATGCCTTAGATGAAGTGACCTGATCAAAGGGTCATGGTTGCTCTCATTTTCACATAAGAAATTCCTTGTATTGTTGCTACTACCTCTTTCATGTAAGAAAGTCCTTCTGTTATTGTTGCTTCCTCTATCATCTAAGAAAGTCCTTTTGTTGTTGCTACTCCCTCTTTCTTGTAGGCAAGTCCTTCTTCTATTGTTTCTTCCTCTATCATGTAAGTAATTCATTCCACTGTTTCTACTCCCTATTTCATGTAAGAATGTCCTTCTGCTATTGTTTCTTCCTCTATCATGTAAGCAAGTCCTTCTATTATTTAACATGTTATCCTCAAAGACTATATACTGCTTGTAGATACCTTCTGTCTTTGATCATCTTGATAATCCCAACCCATGACATCCTCTAGGAAAGTTTCTTCCACTCTGCTTGATGGTATTCTCCCTCAAAACTAGAAGCTCTTCCTATTATTTGGAATGATCCTGAACATCCTAAAAATTTGTACAATTTCTTCCTTCAAACACCAATCACTTTGCTGATTTTGTGCTCAAGCTCTTAGGTCATACAAGAACCTATTCATTGGAGGCTAGAGAAAAAAAAATCCTTTTACTCCCTCTTATTGGGAGAGCCTTATTGCCACAAGATTTGCTTCGTTCTTCCTAATGATTCCATCTGCTACCAAAATCATTGCCTTGGAACCCTTCAAGTGTGAAAATTCGATTTCAGTTAAATTAGTAATTCTCATATCTTTTAATAGGTTATTTGTCCCAATAAATTAATTTACTGCAAATACTGAATAAAAACACTACTACAATATTCACCAATTAATAAATCACAAGAACTGAGAAAACGCACATAATTAAAACAAACACCGATATTTTTGGATAAATTGTCCCAGAAAAACCCCAATGTGGGGAAAACCAATAATGTAGATGAGGGTTTTATTATTCTTCAACAAATATTTAACTAAAAATTACATAAAATGCTTGTCATAAAATGGCAAAGCTCTGAAAAATTATTTTATTCACTTTTGCAAGTATATTTGACCACCTAGAAATTAGGCCCCTTAGAATAAATTTGACACTCTTGTACAACAATGACTCGGCCAACATGTGTGGCTTGGAGAAAACTTAGCCTCCATTGGAAACTTGCACCCCCGGGAGAAATATTTTGGCCTCCACTAGAAAATCGATCTTCTCTGGAAAACTTGACTTTCCTCCTGCAAATCGACCTCTATGCAAAATTCATCCTCTGTGGAAAATCAAGCTCCTTTTGGTAATTCACACTACTAGAGAAAATCAATCCTCTATAGAATAATTCGACCTCCTTACATTTCTTAGAAATTGGAAATCACTGTGAATACATCTCTTTGGAAAAACTCTCCTCAATCGTCATTCAAACCCTCGTTGTTGTCAATCCACACTATCAATGTGCTCTTGCTCATTCACTACCTATATGCCTCTAAGATGCCCATCAAGTTACTCTTATAATCTCTTTTTGATCAATCAATGACAAAGATTTAATCACGATCAATGTCTAAGATCATCTTGGATCCATCAAATCACATTTCTAGAAGTCAATAGAGAGCTATCAACTTGTCTCAATTAATATTGATTAATTAACATATTTTTCTAAGTTAGACTTAGGAAAATTATTGAAAACTGGTTAATAATATAATTAAGAAATTTTCCCTTAGAAAAATAATTTGGGCTTGGAGATAATTAATCCTCTTGTTCTCTTGGCCTCATTGACACCTTTTGAGATTAGAACACTTGTATGAGCTACATAAAATAACACTCCCTCTTAGCGAGGAAGTTGTTCTATACAACACCCAAATTATCTCTGAAGAAGATGAATCTCAACTTCACCAAGGCCTCTGTTAGAATGTATACTATATGCTGATGTGTAGGCACATATTTTAGGTAAATTTTCCTGCACTATACACAATCCATGATGAAACAATATTCAATGTCTGTATGCTTTGACCTGCCATGAAACATAGGATTCTCATAGAGCTTGATGCAACTCTGATAGTCACATAGTATCACTACTGTCTCCACCTTCTAACCAAAAAAGGCTACTAATAGCTTTTGAAGCTAAATGGCCTCATGTGTTTCCATGCCTACTGCTATATACTTTTCTTCTGCATAACTCAATGCCACAAACTTATGCTTCCTGCTATACAAATAAACAAGCTTGATCCCATACTAAAGGAACACCCTAAAGTGCTCTTCCTTTCCATTGTACTTCTTGCCTAGCCTACATCTGTATAACCCATCAATATGACACCATCACCTCGAGAATATTTGATCCCATACTTCTTGTATCTTGCAAATAATGCAACACGTTCTTCATTGTTGTCCAGTGCACCCTCTTTGGTTCAACAATGAACTGAATCACAAAGTTTACCGCAAATGATATATTTGGCATGGTGTTGACTACATACATAAGAGATCCAATTAACTATCTATATAAGGTGGGGTCCACATCCTTCTCTTCAGACGTATCTACATTCCTCCAATTGGTTATCAGGGGTGTAGACATGGATTTGCAATCTTTCATCTTGAACCTCCTTAATATTTCAATGTAGTATTTCCCTTGTCCAAGGGAAATATCCTCATCTGTCTACCACACCTCCTTGCCTAGAAAGTAGTTCATTAACCCCAAGTCTTTCATCTCGAACTTTGCTGCAAAGTCCCTCTTGCATTCTTCTATGAGCCCCAATGAACTTGTCAGGAATAATCCGTCCAGATATAGGAAGAGAATGAGTACCTCACCCCCACCCATCAAATAATAGAGGTTTTCATCTACCTCATCTTCACGAAGCCCATCCTTTGCAAATATTTTTCGATGTGCTCATAGCACGCCTTGGGAGCCTACTTGAGCTTGTATAAAGCTCTCTTCAATTTGCACACATGGGTCTCACTGTTGTGTGGTACAAAGCCCTATGGTTGTTCTATGCAAAATTCCTCTTCCAACTTGCCATTAAGGAATGATGTATTGACATCCATTTGAAGGATCTTCCAACCCATCTATGCTGCTAGTGAGATCACCACCCTGATAGAAGTATACTTGGCCACAAGAGCTAATGTCTTCTTGTAATCTCTTCCCTCCTTCTAAGAGAAACCCTTGGCTAAAAACATTGCCTTATATTTCTTGGTGCTATCATATGAACCAAGCTTGATCTTATAGATCCAATGTGATCCAACTAGCACCCTATCTATCGATCTAGGGACCACTTCCCAAACATGGAAACACTTACCTGAACTCTAAGGGATGACTCACATTTCTTTCCCTCAAAAGAGCTAGATAAGGTTATCCCTTCCTTATCTAGCTCAGGTAAGGTCATGGTAAACCTTTCTTAATTTGAAACCAGGGTTGGGATAACCTTTCATCATTTCTTTTGGTCCATTCATTTGGTGTGGGGACCAGAGCATGTCGCGGAAGGAGAAATTCTGCATGATCGAGGTATACTCCTCAACTATTGCATCCAGCTACACTTGTTATTGTGCAACCTCCTGATAGTTGGAAGGCATGCTATCCGCGATTTGAATCACCAATGCCATGTAGCCAATGTACCTTTCTGGTTATCTCTGCTCTCTCTTACCCATGCTAAGAGCCCCCACAAACTATTGAGCATCCCTAAATGTCTATTGAACCTCTTGGTTTCTATTTCCAACTGTAGATGGTAGAATTTGAACTTCCATTCCTCTTGATGCATTGCTTGAATCTGTTGCTCCATGCTCTATGAACTCTCTAGAACACCTGTACCCAAGCATGTGCTTTTACTAGTAACAATACTCATATTATCCATTCCTTGATTCTATTTTTCTACATTTGGAGCTTCTACTAGTTGTCCATTATGATCAACTACTACTGGAAAATATTTAGACCTATGATATGCCTTATCCTCCGTAAATAGCACATCTCTCTTAGCAATTATCCTCCTAGTCCCTGGATTAAATATTTGGTATGCCTTGTTTGCAGGTGGTAACATAATTGGAAAAAAGCATGTTGACAAGCCCTTGTGTATCCAAGTGATAAAAAATTCAATTCTCGTGGACATGTCTCCCTAGCCGAACCTACTATATATATATATCTATCTATCTATCTATTTGGTATGCGTTAGAAGTCTCACTATACCAGACAAGGTACCCCCTCTCTATAGTTTGATCCAACTTAGAATGTGTCTACCTTGGAATGTGACAATAAGGCAAGTTACCGAATATCTTGAAGTGGCTGACTTCTGGATTTTGTTTTTGTAAACACTTCCTTTCTTGTAATCTTTCCCAATTCCTTATGTGGGACATGTTTTGAATATAAACTGCAATACTGCATGCCTTTTCCTGTAAATATCATAGCATGTCCTAGTCATACAACATTGCCCTAACTGCCTCTGACATGGCATAGTTCTTTCTCTCATCAACCACATCCTATTGTGGGTTGTAAGGAGTCATCCACTCCCTCTTGATCCCCTCCCTTGTATAGAACTCATGTAATAATTTCCCTGTGTACTCGCCTCCATGATATGATAGAAGAACCTTCACCTTTCTACCCATCAAATTCTCCACAAGAGATTTAAACATTTGGAAGCGACTAAAGGCCTCATCCTTGGTCTTCAAGAATTAAATACATGTCTTCATAAATAAATAACCAATAAATATAATGAAATATTTGTACCCTTTGAGGTATTGCATTGACATGAGACCACATATATAAGAATGAATTAAATCAAGAACACCCATGCATTTGGTGTCCCTCGGAAAATATGCCTTAGCAAACTTCCCCAACGCACATCCCTTACACACATTATCGTGCTTTGTGCTCACCTCTAGAGTCTTGCATTGTCTCCCTCAACAACTTAAGTGTTCTATGATGGATATGGGCCATCCTCCTATGCCAAATCTCTCCCTAATCTCTCAGATCATTGTTTCTTACCAGTGCCTTTGGATTATCCATCTACAAAAAGTAATTTCTATCACTCCTAACTCTAATTACTATGGGTGAATTCCACCCTTGACACTTTACAAACACCTTATTCTCTCTAAATAATAAATTTTACCCCTTATCATTTAGGATATAAATGGAAATCAAATTCATCCCCATTCTTGACACATGCAACACATCATGGATTGGGTTAGGCTAGCCAGACTCCCTCTGAAATAAGACTATCCCTCCTCGAACTAGATTACACTTGGACTTGTTCCCCATCTTGATCTGGAATCTTATTTCCTTCTCCTTATATCTTGAGAAGTACTCCCTAACTCCTGTCATATGAAATGACACCCCATTGTCTATATACCAAACACCCTGTGAGGTTGAGCTAGTCAAGCAAGCTATGAGTGACAACTCTTGTTCCATCTGATTGGAAATCTAATTTGCATTAGTTGAATTTGTCATTTTCTTCTTTTTGTTCTTATCATCTTTCTTCCTCCATGGGAAATTGTTGACATATTGGCCAAATTCATGACACCCATAACACTTGACCTTTGAAATGTTCTTCTACTTGTCCTGCTTGGAGTTAGCCCCTTTTTTGGATCCCTTCTTTTCTCTATTCTTCCCTGAAAGAGCCATATTTTCATGTTCTCCCTCACCCTTTTTTCTGGTGCTGCTAGTGTCACTGATGAGACTCTTAAGTTCTTCCTGGGTAAAATTTGACCATAGTATTCCCTAAGATGGGATATTTTGCTTTCTTGTAATAACCTCTATGAAGACATCCCAATCCTTAATAAACCCATTGATGGCTATCCTGACGAGCTCATCATCTTCAATCTTCTCACCAACACCTACCAAATCCTCCTTGAAATGTTTCACCTTGGTAAGTTAAGATACAACGATTTGGCCCTTGTTTTGTTTCATGCTTCAAAGTTTCTGCCTTAGGATCAACTTCATGTTTACAATGGAATTTTGATAGAGTTTACAAACTGCATCCCACATCTTCTTCCCCGTATCATCTGCTATATGAGGCATGATGTGATCCTTGATCCCATCTAGAATATGTGCTTGGTTTTGGCATCTTCCTTCTTGTAGGTGTGGAGTTGTGCTGCATCTGTTGGTATAGCTACAACACTGGTCGCATACGCCTTTAAACCAATCTCCTCCAAGATTAATAGAAATTTGGATTTCCATATGCCAAATTTTGATGCTCCCTTTGATATGTTCTGATATCGTAAACCAATTGAATCCTTTTTTTTGAAATCCTTAGAATAAAATAAGAAAACTCCAAGTAAATTTGGAATAAATTGATCTGGGTTTTATAAACCCTCTATCTTTGCTCCTTTTCCCTACACCGAGCTTCTCAAATAATAATTTTCACTTCAAATATGCTCTATTACCATGTGAAAATTCTATTATAGTTAATCTTGTGATTATTATCCTATCTTTTAACATATTATTTGTCCCAACAAATTAATTTACTAGAAAGACTAAATAAAAAATTACTACAATATTCACCAATAAATCATAGGAACTGAGAAAACACACACATAAAAATAAACATGAGATATTTGGACAAATTGTCCCTAGAAAAACCCCAATGTGGGGAAAACCTGTTCTAGAGATGAGGGTTTTATTATTCTTCAACAAATTTGTAATTGAAAATTACATAAAGTGCTTTCACCAAAATGGCAAGGCCCCGTAAAATTATTTTCTTCATTTATGTAAGTATATTCAACCACTTGGAAGTTATTTGACCCTTATAATAAATTCAACCCTCTTGTACTACAATGAGTCAACCCACATATGTGGCCTGGAGAAAAATCAACCTCCACTGGAAACTTGCACCCACTGGAGAAATATTTCGGCCTCCACTGGAAAATCGATCGTCTATGGCAAATTGAACTTTCCTCCTACAAGTTGACCTCTCTAGAAAATTCGTCTTCTCTCTGGAAAACCAGTCTCCTAGTAATTCACACCAATGGAGAGAATCAAACCTCTATAGAATAGTTAAACCTCCTTTTCAGTCTCTCAAAAACTAGAAATCACTGTGAAGAAACCTCTCCAACAAATATCTCCTTAATCACTATTGAAACCCTTGTTGGTTTCAACCCACGCTATCACTATGCCCTTGATAATTTACTATATGTATGTCTCCAATATTCCGATCGACTTCCTCTTATTATCTCTCATTGAGTAATCAACGACCATGATCTAACCACAATCAATGGCTAAGATCATCTTGACTCCATTAAATCACTTTTCTAGAAGTCACTAGAAAGATATTTACTTACCTCAATTAAAAATGATTAATTATCATGTTTTCCTAAGTTAGACTTAGGAAAATAATTAAAAATTGGTTAATAATCCAATTAAGACATTTTCCCTTAGAAAAATAAACTGGGCTTGGAGATAATTAATCCTCTCATGCTCTTAGCCTCATTGACACCTCATGAGACTAGAACACCTATCTGAGCTACATAAACTAACATCAAGATGTACTTTCAAACCTCATTCAAGAGGCCATGGAAGAAACAATTATAACCAAGCAAAAATACAAAGACAATAGGTTCACAAAGGACAAATGACAAAAATCAAGGGAGAAAGACATAAAGCACTTATCTCTTGATTAAGGAATAAATTATTGAGTGTTTTAGGGTGTCAACTCCATGTTGATCCTTTCCTCCCGAAGTCCATATGCAATCTCATCCGACTTATATTCCTTCGTTTATTCATCCTCACAAACATGAAGACTCTAAGACCGTTGGAGAATGCAATAGGTAAGCTATTAATTCAATTTCTCCTCAATATTAACAATTGCTTGTGAACTTTATTTATCTTCTTATGGTTCTTTATCATATATTCTTCACCAAAAAACTATCAAGAGAAAAAAAGTAAAGACAATGGACACAAAAATTAGGCTGCAAGCTAGGGAAAAACCACTCCAAGGGGAAAACCTAGAAAAACCCTTCTCTTCTTATAGAATCTACCTCAAATGAGACAACCAAGACCCAAACCCTAGATCAAGTCCTCCTCCAAGTACCAAGTCATCCATTCAAGAAGCCCTTCCAAGTAGATCATATCAACAAGGCTCAATCCTACTGCAACCAACTTCTAGCTTCGACCCTATAATGTCGACTTGCAACTTTAGCCTTGTAATTGTTGCATAAACACTGATTTTGGAACGACATGATTCTTCAAGGGTTCCTTCTGAGCAAGACAATCAACTAGGTTAAATCAAAATTTGTGACCTTCGAACTACTTGATACTGCAACACAATCTCTTGCATTTTGGACTTGAAATTTTTTCCTTCCTTGCATCTGTAGAAAATCTAATTCTTCGCACGTGTGAGAGAGATAGAACCCAAAAACAAATCTCCAAGACTTCCTCTTTCTTTCTTGATCTTTGTTCTATCCTTCTAGGTCTTCCCAACTTCAGATCAAGCTACTTCTTGAGAGATCAAACTTGTGATTGAGTAAGTGCCAAATGAGGTCAAATATGCTTCTATTTAAACACATATGAGGGGCTCAGGTACCTTCCTTTAGGCCGACTTGTACTTTGGAAGTTTCCAGGACTTTCTAGACTCAAAATAAATACTTTTACAAGATATATCTTTCCTGAAAGGGTCTTATAATCATGATGTTCACTCTCTTGACTCATGACAATAAATCCTATCACCTAAGAAATTCTAGAAGCACGAAGAACATGCTTTTACCTAGAAGACCATCACAAGGAGCATGAAACCCATGCTCTAAAATAACAATTTTTCTTTATTCTTTTATTTGTTACATTAATATATATATATATATATTGGCATGAGTATAGTAACAATTATTAAGACCGAAACTAGTTACATTTTTCAACAAAGATGAATATATTAATAAATAACTCCTCACCTCCCTCTGGCTCTGGAGTAACTTCCTTCTGAAGATTTGTAACATTATCTTCCATTTTGTTGTTTGACTCTCCTTAGAAATCAACCCTTCCACATAATATAAACTCATTTATATTTTTGTCCACTTCTTTCTCACAAAAAGACTCCTCATTTAGCCCTCTATACTATACCAACATGCTTTAGCCCTCAATACTTAGCCCCCCATTAGATTTCTATCCAATTATCTTACTACAACAATCTTTGGCCAGCCTCAAATCCTCCATAACCTTATTACAATCAACTTTTTCCAATCTCCATTATTTCATTCCTATGATTTTGATTTGAGGACTTCTTTGTCAAGGGGGAAAATAGAATGGTTGATCATCATGTTTAAGCTACCTTCCATGTGTTATACAAATCTTGGCTCTTCGTAGCTAAAGTTGTTATAGGAGCTAGTGTATCTACCAAAGGGGATATAAAATGATTCTCTAGTTTCTCAAAGTAGTGATCATATATCAAATCAACATGCTTTGCATTCAGAGGGTTGAATGAGAGTAGCGGTCCCATCTCATGCAAGGGGCATCCGTTGTTCTGAATATCTATTCATGACTCGATACAACAATTCCATCATCATTGAAGTACTTGACAACAACATCCCCAATCAAGGGAATAATTTATTTTGAAAGCACTCCATGAATCCAAGCATGACGATGCTTCCCAGTGACAATTCTATGGGAATGTTTGTCTCCATTTCTTTCCCTTGTGACTAAAATCATGTACCATCCACCATTGGCATCTTAATCACAGGGTGAATAATTTTGTAGCAATTCATCCAAAATAATTTCATTTGGTAAATCATTAATAGATGAGGATAAATAGCCCAGTCAACCCACAAGGAAATTGTCCTTCAATTGCTCTAGTTCTCAAACACTTGACCTTGGAATCCAAGCTCATCATATCCACATAATCATTACCACAATGAACATGGTCAACACCATCTTATTTATCCTATTTTGTACTTCTAAAATTAATCCACTTACTCTTTCCAAGTGTTGGTTCACCACTAAATCATCGTTGTTTTTGAAGTTTAGCAAGAGGAGTATCATATCAAAAAGGCATGGAAGCACCACAAGATCAAACTTCAAGTTGTTTTTCCATGGATTCTATGCGTTCAAATGGAAGATGTGCTTTGTAAACTTCTATTGATGTAGGTAGGCCAATAATCCTATAATGAAGGAAAAGAACAAAGATTGTGAGATACAAACACTTGTAGCCTCATTTTTATGATTTGGTATACTCTCCTGCCATCATTATTCCTTCTTGATGTCTCTGACCTCTCCACACATACACAATCCGCATTGCATTTGAAAAAAATGACCTTGGCTCACTCTTCCTGTACAAGAGAAACCCCTTCCTTTGTGTCTAACATACTTCCTAGAAGCCCTTCTTCTTTGTTGTCTTCTAATGTAGGCTTAGGCTTACTTTCCTACCATAGACCAACCCTTAACTAGGGTTCAAATCTGTCTACCAACCTAAGGTCTGTCCCTTCTTCCTTCTAGCCATACTGTGACCCTTATGCTAAACCACCTCGACTTGCCTTAGTTGCCTCTCAGCCTATCCAAGCATACTTTCTGAGGCCTTGTGACCTTATTCCCTACAATTTTAGACCCTCTACCTAAGGCCCTAACTGCAACCTACTCCTTGGCCCTTTCTTGGAAGCCTTGACCTTCCTCCAATGACCTCGACCTAATATTATTTATATGTTTTGAACCTCATACATGCATATTATTGACTCTAATGACCCACACTAGTCTATTACCTTGTTGCGTCCTAGACTAGGGCATAAACCATCTCTGTGGACCTCACAAACATAATTCAACAAACCTTAACCAACCCCTTATGACCATAAATAAAACTAAGTCAACACACAAAATTAACTCCTCCCTAGAAAGCTTCCAATAGACATACTCTCAAAATCGACCTCTACCAAATAGATAAGCTTTCAAACCTGGCTTATGCGACTTCATTCTCTAGGATACGACTCTCCTTAGGTCTTACATTCTCCACAAAATGTTTCCTTCATACCTGTCTTTAGTGGCTTCTCTCTCAACAAATCTTTCAAACCATGTTGAAATTTGTACAAGATGAATTGTAGAAACCCAATTTCCTCATCTGATAGTTACTATCTAATGATCTTTAATAATTTATCTTTGTCCCACTAATATAATTGAACAATTATACATAGAAAATATCAACAATAATGCAACAAAAACACTAAGATCATAAAGAGACAAACATTCACAATAGAGACAAAAAATGTACCTTGGGAGACCCAAACTTGGGAGAAAACCTAACAACTTTTCTTTTAGGAGAAATTATTCTTCTACAAGGTTCACAATTACATAAATTATATAGAAATCTATGCCAAAATCCAAGTCCAAGGTGCCAGTCAAACCTAGTTAAAGACTAGCCAATCAATGCTAGTCAAACTTGCTAAAGTACAAAAGTCAATGCCTTCGTTAATTCATCCTTATTTCTTCTCCCATGTGTGGCTACTATAGAAGAGAGATGATAATTCAAATTGATCAAATAATGATGCCACATTGTGTGTGTGTGTGTGTATATATATAATTTGAATGGGTGAATTTACCCCAAGGGACACGTCCCTTCATGAGCTTGACTGACTTTTCCAACTTGAGCCTACATGAAACCTAATAAAAAAATTTGAATTTGAATTTTATTTTCATAAATATTCTAAGTCAAATTAGGAGGCCTCTTTGTGGAAAATCCTTGAAGTTATACTCTACTATAATGAACAATCTTAACAGTAGTTTCTTTTCATTAAGACACATAATTTATCTACCATTTTGTAATGGAATAGAACATCAATAAACAAAACCACACAATAGAAAAAACAAAATATTTTTCTAGGGAACCCAACTGGGAGAATCCTTTGCTTGTAGTTTTATTGATAGAGTAATTGATCAAATGCACGACTATCTATCTATGAGAACATAGATGTTCTCCTACTGACCTAGCATAGACTTTCATAAATCCTTACCTGATATCTACTCCTATCTTCAGCATACAACTAGGCTCAAATTCTTCTATGCACTAACCTTCCTTCCTGTGCACAAAGTATCATACTTTGTAGTTATCTGGGATCCTAAATCTGTGTGCAAAGGCCTCCCTATTTTGTAGCACAAATCCCTCAATATATGTGAACTTGGCACTCAAGTATATGCACACCACAAGAAAACTCTCCTCACACAAACTAATGCTCTTTATTTCCTTGTCTCACAACCTTGCGCTCACAAAACAATGATCCAATTATGTGTCTTCATCCTCCTTATAAGAAATTCACAATAGCTAAATATTTCAAGTTTATTTCTAGAACTTAGTCTTATGATTGACTAACTAACTGAATCTAATTGACTCATTTATCTCTTCCTAGCTGCAAATAACCATTGGGACTTATAACTTGCACTAGGAGACAAACAACAAAGCCTCTAACTATTCACATGAGTTAAACTGGTTCATGTACTCATCCTAATTGTTAGGAACTTGTCCTAACTTTTAGGAACTCATCCTAACTTTTAAGAATTTTTCCTAACTTATAAGAACTTGTGCATGGTAAGGAAGGATTTCTTGTGGTCTCTTTGACTAAGGAACAAGTCAAATAAGATATTCACTCTACTTTTCAACACTCCCTCTTAAGGAGGAAGGTTCTTTTGGAAGAACCTCGTCCACCTGGATCTATCTCCAACACTACCACATTCTCTGTTGCTGCAACTGCTACCTATGAATTATAAGACATCCATACTTTTTTCTACTGAATTTTTTTTAAATATTTTTTATTTCCAACCATGCTTTACGATTCCATCACTTTAGTCATAAGTGTCATGTACCCTATGTACCTTTGTCGCTGCTTCCCCTAGATGAAGGTGATACTAGAAGATCCAACTCTATCCTAATCTCTTGTAAACAAATCCTTTTCCCACTTGGCTCAAACTCTCCCTATACTAGGAATCATTGATTGAGCAGCTGCCTCCTCTCTCCCTAGGCTATGCTCATTATCCTGCTAGTCGACCAAACTTCCAACTAGCTTAGACTCAAACTAAGATACTGGTTGAGGCTCCATATTGAGTAAATTTTTCTCAGGTACTCTAATATGCTCTTGGTATAAGGACTTCCTCTGAGTTCTACTCTCCTCAACCATCACTTCTCTAATTTTAGCTCTCCCTACTTTTTTGCTCAAGGTTGCACTTGTCTCTACCTGGAACTTGTATATATACTTATTCCTTACACCTATCTGCTTCTTACATCCATAAGCTAAGTGTTGAAGGTAAGTCTTACCTCTGTTGAAGATGAAATCATAACCCTTTTCCTCAAGTGTAACTGCCGAAACAAGATTTTACTTTAATCCTGGAACATAGAGGACATATTTGAGATGAAGAGGATTACCTGACTCCCTCTGAAAACTGACAATGCCAACTTTACTGACTGCATACATGCCATCATCTCCTAGCTCAATCTGAAACTACATGTACTTCTCCTTCAGGTGGCTGACATTCTTCTTGTTCCCAATCATGTGGAAGGATGCTCCTAAATCAATATACCATATATCATTGTCTACTGAGCTTTCCATGCAGGTGATCAATGAGAAATATTTTTCGAATTGGGAAGAAAATGCATCTACCTCCATTGATGCAGCTACATGATACTTACTATACCTTTCCATCTGCTTAGGACACTTAGTGGCATAGTGTCAAAACTCATGGAAATGGAAACATTTGATCTTTCTTAAATCCTTCTGACTCTACTCATCCAATGCTTGTCCCTCCTTGCCCTTGGGATTTCTACTCTTTCTTGCTAGGGAAACATTCTCCTCATACTCTGTCTTCATCAATCTACCAAATCTGTCCCCTCTCTGAATCTCTTTTTGAACACAATTAGTCCATAACCTTTCCCATCTGGGAAAGTTTTCTTTTCTACTGGTAGCATCTTGGAACCTATACCAAGGCTTGTGAAGTTCTAGAAGAGAAAAAATCACAAGGTCATGTTATGGTACAGTCACACCCACACCACCTAGCTCATCTCGTACTTGAGTAAACTTTGAAAAATACATGATGATGGGCTCATCCTTGCTCATTAGGATACTCTATTGCTCCTCCTTAGTAGAAAGCTTCCTGGTATCACTGATACTCTAATATAATTGTAATATGGCTTGATACGTCTCATATGATATCTTATTCTCATGGATATGAGGAACTATATGATCTCTGACTCCTTCTAGAATAGTCCTCCTTGCCTTGATATCATTCTTTTTATACTGGTCCAACTATTAGGGATCTTAAGGTGGCGATATTGCCTACTTGATTAAATCTCCTACCCCATTATCTTCTAGAACTATTATGATTCTCCCTTTCCAAGATAAAAAATTAGAGGCTCCCTCTAAACAATGGTATTCTCTCAGTCCTTGGTATGCCATCCTGCTTCTTAGAGAGTTCTCCAACACCTACCTATTAACATCCTTGTATTCCTTCACAATATGTTGATTTTAGGGCACAAATTAGCCATTACCAACCCACCATAATACTTTACTATGATTGATCTACAAGTTTTCCAACTTGGACACATCAACCTAGCAAAAAAACTTGGAAGGACACAATAAAGTTTAAACTTCTATTTGGATGACGATTTCTTCCCTAGAAATCTCCTCAAACACTTCGACATGCCTCGTGCCTATCTCAACCTCCCAAACACAAAAATATATTCAGATTTCATCCTTTCATCTCTTGGAAAGGCTTCGCTAGTTTGTGTCTCCCTTGTCTATCCTTCACCAATCTAAATGTTGTGTGTTGGCCTTACTTTGTGCCTTGCTCTGATACCATGTAGTAAATCCTTGAAATTTTGCTATGTTATATTGAACAATATGAACACTAGTTTCTTTTCATTAGGACACTTAATTTATCTATCAGTTTGCAGTGCAATAGGACACAAATAAACAATCACATGATAGAAAAAACACAATATTTTTCTAGGGAACCCAATTGGGAAAACCCTCTCCTTGATGTAGTTTTATTGATAAAGTAACTGATCAAATACAAGACAATCTGTCTATGAGAAAAAATATGTTCTCCTACTGACATATCATAGACTTGCCCAGATCCTTACTTGATTTTTGCTCCTATATTTTGTGTACAACCAGTCCTGAATTCTTTTGTGCACTAGCCTTCCCTCCTGCACACAAAGTCTCCTACTTTGCAGTGCTTTGGGATCCTAAATATGTGCGCAAAGGCCTCCTTATTTTGTATTGCAAATCCCTCAATCTATGTGAACTTGGTACTCAATTATATGCACACCAAAAGAAAACTCTCCTCACACAACTTGTGCTCTTTATTGTCTTGTCTCACAACCTTGTGCTCATAAAACAATGATCCAATTATGTGCCTTTGTCCTCCTTATAAGCAATTCACATTAGCTAAATTTGGTATGTTTATTTTTGGAACTCAATCTTGTGATTGACTCGTTAATTGAGTCTAATTGACTCATCTAACTTGTCCTAGCCACAAATAATGATTGCGACTTCTATCTCACACTACGAGACAAGAAACAAACCCTCCAACTATTCACATGAGTTAATTTTCTTCATGCACTCAACCTAATTTTACGATCTTGTCATAACTTTTAGGAACTCGTCCTAACTTTTAGGAATCTGTCCTAACTTATAGGAAATTGTGCACACTAAGGAAGGATTGTTTATAATATCTTTGACTAAAGCACAAATCAAACAATACCTTCACTCACTACTTTTAAACACTCTTAGTATGTAGGAATACCTCCCGATGCTACACAAAAATCAACACTCCCCCCTCCCCCCCTTAATTTGAAGGGGTGCATATGAGTCCAAGAAGAGCTCTAAAATACGAAAGTGGTTAGTTGATGATGGCTAAATGTGCTTTCTTGATCTAGTGGTTTTGGGAGACCATAAACCAAATAGTTTGCAAATAATGATGTCTTCTACTAAATGATGGTTTAAGGAAAATTGAGATCAATAGATGGGAACATAGCTCAAGTAGCTGGCAACAATGGCGAAACCCTAGGGTTTCTGCCTGCTGAATCGAAGGTTTCCCAGACTGTGTGCGACCTTTTGGAATCTAGAGGATGGTTACCTCCGCGGGCTTGACTGCGGGTTAGGGACTATTTTATGGTTTTGACCTCAACATCGGGACTGTCGGTGAATATTTTAAGGTTATTGTTGTAGAATGGTTGTTTGTTTCTACCGCGATGCCGTTCATTCCCTGCAAACTGTATCCCCCTAGTCATTCGGTGGTCAGGTCGGTTTTTTGTCATTTACTATGGTGGAGGAGGACCTCGTGGACGACGAGGAGGACCCCATGCCTGAACAGGAGATTTGGGCTCATCAAAAAAGCCCGGTCGTGGACCCCTGGGGAAAACACTCGCTTCGCTTGACAACTGTTGTTCAACCACCACAACGCCCACCTCTCTCCGGTAAAAGGTAGCATCCGGCTGTCAATATTGAGGATTTATCGGTGTTGGAATGCCCCCCCCTCTCGCCAGCCACGCTGCATCTACTTGGCTCCTGCATTCAGACTTCCCCCTGTTTCGACTCTCCCTTGCCGTACCCCTCGTAGCATCCCCCTCCTCGCCCCTCACTGGCCTCCCAGCCCTTGACGCCCCCCTCCATCTCCTTGGCCCCGGTTGGCCCCTCCAATATTTAGTGCCCTACTTGATCCTACATTCACCCTGGCTCCTGCAGCTTAAACCCACATTCCCCTATTCGTTCGGGTGTTTCAGCTCTCCTTTACTGTCTGCTTGTCCTGCTAAATCAACCCAGCATAGCACCTTGGATCCGTGTCAAAACTTGGTCAAAGAGTACCCAACGGGCCGACGCTCAGACAAGCAGAAAAAGGGCCGGTGCCTCAGAGCCATAGACTCAGATATTAACATAACTTTTGGTGAAGACGTACAAATGGCGGATGCAATGGATACAACGAGGAAAGTACTGGTTGGTCGTGTTTGAGGTCAGAACTATACAGTGGAAAGATTGCGTCAATGGACTGAGGAGATATGGGGTTCCCTCCTAAAGGAACTTCCTGCTATAAGGGTCTTAGCCAGAGGTTGGTTTGCTCTACACTTTCATAGAGCAGAATACACGGAATGGATATTGTCGCAATTCTGGCATATTGAGCTAGCGCCAGTCCTATTGAAGCGATGGGATCCTCTTTTGATCCAGAGCGTGAACAGCTTGGAGCTGGGCCTATTTGGGTTAGACTACCAGGTTTACCTATGCAATTTTGGACCCCACAGGTGTTCAAGCGTATTGGAGATGTGCTGGGAACCTATCTTGAGCATGATCAGTCCTATGAAAGAACATGCATTATGACTATGGCAAGGATTTTAGTACATCTTGATACCAGGGCAGGGCTGGAAGAAAAAATCACATTACACTGAAGGCATTTCTCACGCAAACAACTACTGGACTATGAAGGTGTCCCTTTTCATTGCAGGAGGTTCCACAAAGTGGGCCATTTATACAAGGATTGTCCATTACTCTCTGGGGTGACTTCGGAAAATTCGAGGGGGACAAAAATTCAGCCTTCGGTAGAGCAGAACAAAGGAGATATGAAACAAGGAGAGGTCCCATCGGAGGCGAAGGTAGGAGCTTCAAAGAAGGAAAAAGTCAGGCGAAAAGCAACGACCTCACCTCCTTGGACTCGCTCCAAGTATGCAGTGGAAGCATCTTCTCTCCTGGGTAATGAGTCTTTTCCCATAACCTCTGCACTTTTTTCAGATGTTATGTTTTCAGTTTTGCATTCATCTTTGCATCCTCCCTCCACCGCACTGGGCTCTATCCCCTCCATTCCATGCTCCATTGCCCCTCCCCCTGCTTTCTCCACTACTCCCACCTCCCTCAAGGAGCCTTCCATTCCCCTTACTCGTACTTCATCCCTATAAGGGACGGAATCCCATCCCTACAAGCTTCGATCTCGAGTTCGCCCTAAACTTTTGGGATTGGGACTCTCCCCTGGACGGTCCAAAAAACATAAACCTACCAGAGGCCGTCCATCCAAGATCAAATCAGCCATCAAGTCGGCGGTGGCAGATGTTGCGAGGGGTCGACAATGCACCATTGAAAGGGTGCTTAGAGCAATTGAGCCCTCTGTACCTGTCTCCCCATGATTTGGCTCTCCTACAATTGTAGGGAACTAGCCAACCCCAAAAAGCGATTGGCTCTCAAAAGGCTGGCACAAGATACCAAATGTGACATCCTCTTCCTACAGGAAACTCTTGGCACTTCGAACAACATTACAAGAACCCTCCAATCTATTCTACTGGGTTGGTTTTTCAGGGTTTGGATGCAAATGGAAAATCTGGTGGCCTAGCTATTGGTATTAATCCCAAAGCTGTCAAGATCATTTCATCCTGGGGTGGATGGGGCTTCATAGGAATGGACATTTTCATGGGGGAACTCGGACTCCTATTAAAAGTGATCAACATATATGCCCCTAACCAGAACAGAATGGCATTTTGGCTCAATTTTTTGGAACATAATCTTGTCACAAATTCCACCATTATTGGAGGGGATTTAAACTTTTCCTTGGGAATGGACGAATCCTGGGGGCATCATGCACAAATGGATCCTATCTCGGAGCAGATGAGCACATTACTGGACACCTACAAGCTAGTTGTTGTTCCCATGAACAAGAAAGTTCCCACTTGGCATAACAGGTGGACAGGGGAAGCTGCTTTGGGTCGGAGATTGGACCGCTTCCTGATTCATGAAGACCTTCTCCGTAACCTACCCCTGTACAGACAATGGGTAGGCACTGGAGGTATATCCGATCATCTTCCTATACTTCTTCAAATCACTGGACCAACCAAGAAGCCTCGTTCTCCCTTCAAATTCTTTATTGGCTAGCTACAAGAATCAAAATTTATCAACCTTGTGATTGAATTTTGGAGATCAAAACCTCCGCTGAGGGAACAAAGGATGGTGGTGGATTTATATGAGAGACTCAAAACTCTCAGGATTAGGACTGAGGAATGGTCAAAGAGGAAGAAATTGAGGGATGAACAACATCGCATTGATATTGAATTATAGATTGCACAGCTAACGGATGAACAGGGGCTTGGATTCTTATCGGAGGATACTAAAGTACATTTGAACAATCTGGAGAAACAAAAAATTAAGCTGCTACTTGACAAAGAAGAACAGTGGAGGTTGAAAAGTAGGGCCATCTAGCTGCAAGCGGGTGATGGTAATACAATGTTCTTCCAAAACTTCGCAAATGGTAGAAAGGCCACCAATACTATCTGGTAGTTGCCTAGTGAACCAGATGGATGGGCCTCTACACACCAGCAATTAGCCAGATTGGGTACTACTCATTTTAAAAGACAATTTACAGCTCCGACAGTCATCAACCTCCTGGATATCATTGATTTGGCAGTGCATTTTCCAAGGTTTGTGGAACCTGATGCAGTTGAGGATTTGATCCAACCGATCACCATGGAGGAACTGGAAGGAACTCTAAAGTGGTTCAAGACAGACAAGAGTCCGGGGCCGGACGATTGGCCAATGGAGTTCTACTTGGCTTTCCTGGAGCTGTTGGGAAAGGATCTGTTGGCAGTTATTGAAGAAAGCAGAATCAAAGGTCACATCCATCCTCCCATGAACTTCACCTACATAGCCTTGATTCCTAAGACTGATTCCCCTGCTTCTTTTAATGACTTCAGGCATATATCCCTCTGCAACTGCCTATACAAAATCATTTCTAAAATTATTGCAAATCGCATTAAGCCCATCTTATCTAATCATATTTCCCAGGAGCAATTTGCTTTCCTCCACCATTGATACATTCAGGATGCCATTGGTATGGCCCAAGAAGCCCTACACTCCATAAAACACAAAAACCTCAAGAGAATCTCTCTCAAAATAGATCTGTCAAAGGCCTTTGACAAAGTGAATTGGCTATATCTGAAAATGATTCTTAATCATTTGGGTTTTCCCCCCACCCTCATCTCCTGGATCATGGGTTGCATCTCTTCTGTTTCTTTTGTTATTCTTCTAAATGGATCGGCCACCTCATCCTTCAATATAGATACAGGGATAAGGCAGGGCTACCGTTTATCACTACTTCTATTCTTATTAGTAATGGAAGGTCTAAGCAGACTTATAGCGACAGAAAAAAAGAAGTGGGAGATTTAGTGGTCTAAAAATCATGGAGCAATTCTATCTGACACACCTACTATTTGTAGATGACATCCTGATATTCTTGAATGGGAGTGTCCGGGACACTACCTCATTGAATGAGATTATGAACCTATTCTGCAGAGCAACAAGAATGGAGATAAATACAGAAACATCCACCATCTCCCTATCAAATTGTACACTACAGGAATCTCAACTAGCCATTCAAAAATTTTCCTTCCAAGAAATCGATCTGATGGGGGAACTCAAATACTTGGGCTTCAGACTTAAACCAAATGGATACAAGATTGCTAATTGGACTTGGCTCATCACAAAAGTGGAAAAGCGAATCAGTTGCTGGTGTCATAGGTTCCTTTCTAGAGCTGGCAGACTTATCCTAATAAAATCTGTCCTCGAAGCCACCCCGGTATACTGGATGTCACTTGCCTGGATACCGAGAGGAATCCTCCACAGAATTCAACAAATTTTCTGCAATTTCCTCTGGAATGGCAAGAAGGAGGGCAAGACTTTTGCCTGGGTAAAATGGACCAAAATTGCTACTCCAAAGAAGTGGGGAGGATGGGGACTTAAATTACTCCCGACTTTTGCACAAGCCTTGGCTGCCAAACAGGGCTGGCTCCTTCTGAAACAAAATAGCCTTTGGGCGGAGGTTATACATCACAAATACATTTGGCCGCTGACCATCATTGACTAGATCAAAATCCCAACTTGGAACAAGAAGGGTATTTCGGTGATATGGAGGGCCATACTCAATTCTATGCCCATTATCAAAGAGGGTTTTCTATGGAAAATTGGAAATGGAGCATATGTCTACATTAGTATTGACCCATGGCCGGGCTGTGGAAACTCCCATAATTTACCTGATGGATTGGTACATCATCTTAATAGCAGAGGTATAAAGTTTCTTGGACAGATTGGGGACCAGCAGAATACTACTTTTTATTCGCAAGCTTGGTTGACTAAACAACACTGGCATATCCCAAATGAATGGAGTAGAGCTTGGCAAAGCTATATACAAGCACTTACAGAAACACGTGTCAAATTAAGGAATGCAGAGGATGAACTTATATGGGCACTCTCAAAAACTGGATAATATACACTGAAATAGGGCTATGATAAAATCATTGCAGATAGAAAACCTAAGGTCTTAAAAGGCTGGTGGGACACATTATGGAAGTTAAAAGCTCCTCCATGCACCAAATTGTTGATGTGGAACATATTGGAAAACAAGATCCCCACTGGATCCTATCTAAAAAAAAGGGCTTTCTTGGGTCCTACCCGGTGTGTGTTGTGCCTTCAAGATGAAGAATCAACCCATCATCTCTTCCTTTCTTGTCCTACTACGAGGTGCATCTGGTCACAGGTTATTCAAACACTTAATTTGAATATGAACTGGCAGGGGCGGATATCAACTCAGCTTGGGAACGTTAGTGGAGTATCTCGGCAGCGGAAAAACCTAGGAACCTCCCACTTCTTGTTTCTTGACATATATGGATCAAGAGGAATACCATTATTTTTGAGGATATACTGGTTAACTAGAACCTTCTCCATCCACTTATCTGTGCGGCTTATGCAGAACTTCCAAACGACAACAACCATGGGAGACCTAGGAACATTCGGCAGGAATAGATTAATAGAACTATTCCGTGGGCCTATTTTGATGGGGATACCCAACAGCATGGCTATGGGGGTGGAATTTATTTCCATCTATCTGAAACTCATTACTTTCAGATTAGTATGGGATTGGGACCGGGAATAAATAACCATGCTGAATTGATATCACTACGAAATCTATTATGCTTTTCCATAAAGAAAAACTACGGAAATTTGCAAATATTTGGAGATTCAAAGAATGTGACCGATTGGTTTAACAACACTGCTGTTTGTTCTGCATACTCTTTGAAGAATATTTTGGAAGAAATAGTTTTTTTCAAAACATTCTTTGACTAGATATCTGTTTCTCACATCTACAGGGAAAGAAATGAAACTATTGACTGGCTATCGAAAGAAGCGATGCATCATCCTCTAGGTGAGTGGATGATCGCTGAATATACACCAGCAGGGACATACCAATATTTTCATCGGCCTTATATAGATGGGGCAATTTAGAGAGGCAGCAGCCTCTAATTTCACAGTATTATGAATATGAACTTTTTGACTTATGCTATGTATATAACAGTATATAAATGCTTGTAAATATGGACATCTTCTATGTACAAGAGATACTTTCTGAACACTATTTTGATGGTCATAGTACCAGTACTGTACACCCTCTGGGTATTTTCTGTTTCTAGTTTTTTGTCAGTGGACGAGTGCCACAGTTTCAGCATATGCCTTTAGGCATCTACAACATGTAATTTCTTCTTTGAAATTATGAATTTTATTTTATCAAAAAAAAATATGGTTTAAGGAAAACCATGAACTTTGGAACTCAACTCTAAGGATCAACAATTTCTTAAACATTTCCTAATTTGGCTAGAATTTGATTCCTTTTGGCTGATTGGAAGTGCTCACAAATGGTGATTTGAAGATACCCACTAGCCTAGATCCATCTAACTCTGGATCTATCATGCGTCGAGAGGGATCAAATACCTCATGGTGCAAACCTTATTTTTGGAATGTAGAATTTGAGGAAAGGTTTTCACCTTGAGGGATTCGATCCCTCTCGGTGCATGATAGATCCAGAGTTAGATGGATCTAGGCTGGTTCCATCTGAGGGAAACAATGTCATATATTTAGATTTCCATTATTATGTATATGTTTGAGATAAACTTCATACTTTGAAATTTACATTATGTTTCCTTTTCCTGAAATGGCCATACAAATTTTTTCTTTAATTTAGTCTATGTTTCTTTCCTTGACTGGTTTGTGCATATATGTTTGGATTTTTGAGTGGTTTGTGTGTGTCTATGTTGGGATGCTTTGAGTGGTTTTCATGTTTGTGTGTTTGGATTTGGATGGTAATGTTTGTGAATGTTGCAATTTTTGTGTTAGATTTCTATATGTGTATGTAATTGTCTATTAGTAATTAGTTGGTGATGGAGAAGGAAGACAATCTTGTCAATAGCTTGTAGGAGGATTGACATTGCACAACCATTTCATTTAATTTTAGGTATCATATTTTTTTACAACTAATTAATTCTTAATAGTGTCCCTCCAGGTATTACTAAAATATCTTGAAGAGTAGTTTTAATTTTATATTTTTCTAGTTACCTCAGTCTATTGAGATGATAGCTATTGTTAATAACTTTAGCTATGAAAAATGATGAAATAAAAATTTTGAATGCAAAGTGACAGTGTAATAATGTTGAATGGCAAAAAATGCGAATAATAAGAATGTAGTAAATTACAAATAGTATTCATTGTGATCAATCTAAACTATTTTATTCTACTATTCTTATTGTCACCCATATTATTTTTTCCATATTTTCATATTGATTATATGAAAAGTGTAGTTGAAATCGTAAACCATTCAAATATTTAAATCGAGCTTTTGTAGTAAACATCTTACCTTTTCTCTCTTTCTCTCCAATATTTATAGGTTGAATTACTATAGCACAAAAATCAATGCACATTTTCAATAATTTTTTTATGCTTACACTAAAATCAATCACATTGCTAATCCAGTCACATTAAAATTAATGTACCATCATACATCTAGTTACATAAAATCATAAATCAACATCTACACTGAAATCAATGCATCTAATGCAAGAAATCAAATATGATTAAAAAAAACATCTACATTGAAATCAATGCATCTATACAAGCAAATTAGGATTAGAAATCAACATTTACATGAAAATCAATGCATCCAGTGCAAGAAATCAAATATAATAAAAAATCAACATCTACATTGAAATCAATACGCCTAGTGCTAACAATCAAATATAATTAGAAATCAACATCGACACTAAAATAAATGCATCTAGTGCAAGCAATCAAATAGAATTAGAAAAAATCTACGCTAAAATAAATGCATTTAGTGCAAGCAATCAAATAGGACTAGGGATCACATTTACAATGAAATCAATGCATCTAGTGCAAACAATAAAATAGGATTAGAAATCAACATCTACATTAAAACCAATGCATATAGTGCAATAAATCAAATATTATTAAAAGTCAACATCTACACTGAAATCAATGCATCTAGTGCAAGAAATCAAATATTATTAGAAATCACCAACATCTACACTGAAATCAATGCATCTAGTGCAAGAAATCAAATATTATTAGAAATCACCATGTATGTTAAAATCAATGAATCTAGTGTAAGAAACATTCTTTCCTCTCACACCCCTCAATCTATATCTGTATCTCCCTCCATCTCTCCTTTCTCTCTTTATCTGACCCCCAAACATTAATACGCTCTCTACATCTCTCCCTTGTCACTTCCTCTCTCTCTCTCTCCACTTCTCTCTCTCTCTATCTCTCTTCTTCCCTTCCTCTCTCCCCTTCCAACTCCATATCTTTGTCCCTCACTCTCTCCTCCTCTGTCTCATCCTTCCTCTCTATCCTCCCCCCCTTTCTCTCTCTTTTCCCTCTAACCCTGTCACTTTCTCCATCCCTCTCTCATTCTCTCTCTCCTCCTCTCTCCCCATCCATATTTGTGTGTGTCTCTCTCTCTTAGCCTTATCTCCATCTCTCACTTCTCTCCTATCTCTCTTCATTCCTCATCTCCCCTCTATTTTAGTTTATCTCTTTTAGTGTAAGAAATCAAATAGGATTAGAAATCACCATCTACACTGAAATCAATGCATCTAGGAAAGAAATCTTTTTCCCTCTCCCCCCCCTCCATATATATCTATATCTCCCTCCGTTTATTCTTCTTTTTCTCTCTACCTCACTGATACAGGAGCATTCAGTCCAGGGAAAATCATTGTAAATCGTAGACATAGGGGGTCATGCATTTTAGGAAATAGTTTTCCTAAGTATCAAGTTAAGGCCATATTTAGGCCTTTAAGTGTGAATTAATTAGATAATGGGAGAATATGTAAATTCTCTCAAAACAAATAAATGAGAACATGAGTAGTTCCATGATCCTAGGAGCAAGGGGAAGATTTTAGGCATAAAAGGGAGAATAAATGTGGACCATTGAGAAAAATAGGGAGCTTTTTGTTTTAAAACAGAGAAAAGCTAGAGTGGATAAAGCTTGCCACATATGCATGCATGTACCGAGTTTTAGGGCTTTAGCATGTGATTTAAAGAAAGGATGGGATCAGTAATCCGATCCAAGTTTCCATATAAGCATGTGTAAGCCCACGGGCAAAGTAGGAGGCCACTAATAGGAAATCAGGCCTGTGTATGTGTGTGAACGAGACCGAGGAGTCTCAGATGTAATCTTTGTTTTTACATTAATAGATGCAGCATTATTCCCTGGCTGTGTCAAATATTGAAGTATTTCATGAATGATTTATTATGAACTTGTATGTTCTGTAATGAATGGCAGGCAGAGTTCTGAAGTATGCAGACGCATAATATGCTTTAGGGGAAGCACAAGGAGTTATTGAACTCAAGTGAAACCCAGAGTTTGCCTTGGAGAGGAGCTCTGAAGGAGCAGAAGGCCGAAACCTTTAAAAAGCCAAATCACTAAAGAATTGAAGAAAAAACGAAGAATTTCCAGTTAAAAGGGATGAGTGGAGAAGTCTAGTATTGATACTCAGCAACCGTTGGATCTTCAAAGATCAACAACCATGATTAAAAGTCGCAATTGCATTTCAGAGGTAACAAAGGACAGTGACCATAGATATATCAACTGTGACGAGCGATTGGTGATATCATCGATAATCCAATCGGCAATTGCACAATTGGTGGTTCGTAGTGAAAGAAGTTAAGATTGCGGGAAGTTCCGATAGCCGATAGTGATTATCGGAATATCGGAGTTCGTCGGAACAGAAGTGTGGATTATGTAAAGACCGGACTCGATGATATTATAGTGGTGGTTCTATAGAATTTGAAATTCGGCATATCAGTTCCGAGGGGAATTTCCTTTGTATTCCTAAATATTAATATTTCTGATAGTTTATATGGCACGGGATTTTAACGCGAAAACATGTGTTATCGCTCCGATATTGGAGATCGGAGTTGGAGAAGGGTGATGGCTCATATATATATGACCATTGAACATTGCAATGGCTGATTACGATGAGGGTTTAGCCTCAGGTTCTGTGCAGAACCGTATAAAGGAGGAATAAAGCATATTTGTGTGGAATTCCTTTATATAAGGGTTTAACCGAGAGATTAGCGCCGATAGTTTTTTGTGGTAATACATATATATATGCAACCAAAATATATGAAGGAGTATGGTTATATATACGTGGACTGTGGTTCTAAAAGGTTCATATTATAATCCTGATAGAGCATTCAGGTGGGGTGATTGAGTTCCTATGTACAGGAACTGCTGATGAATGGGTCATGACCATTTATGGTCTATAGATTTGACTCCATTGTAGAGTCAAATGACCTAGGACAGTTGTGGATGCATTATTATTGATAAATGCATACTATGGGTATGTGCGGGTGGTTTACCCTGGCATCCGTTTGACTAAGGATGGTTATATACCGGGTGTAGCCCTACACCATTAGTGGTATCAGAGCAGATTTGTAATCTGTAAAACGAAAAATTTTGAAGTTCTTGGAAGACTGTAGCAGTCCCAACAGAGGTTTGGAATAACACGAACAAAAGATTCCTTGAAGGAAGGAGAAAGAAATATTTCTTAATGAAAGTTCTGAAGGAAACAGGACTTGGAAACAAACCAGAGGTCAATCCATTCAAAGTACAGAAGAATGGGTGAAAGAAGATCATGCTGAGATCTTGAAGGTATGTTCTGTTTTAAATTAAGAGTGTGTGTTTTTATACTAATGCACAGATGACAGCAAGAGAAGCTGTGAGAGAAGAACTAGGTGAGTTCCTGAAGATAGAGTAATGTTGGCCGGATAAATCGATCTTGCGGACAAGGCCAATCTCCCTAGTATCAATAGATATCTAGCAATAAGCAGGACAAGCAAATCTAACTTTCTCTAAACATATTGCGATTCATTAATAAAAACTAAAGAGGTGTTTTAGACCCTACCTTAAGTCCAACGCTAGTTTGTGGCAGCCATGCTCCAACAGTTCCGAAAGAGTTTCCTTTTAAGAACCTGCAATCACAAACAAGCACACATCAAATAACACCTGCATAGCTCATATAATACATCATGTTCATCATGGTGATCAAGGAATCCATGAAATAAACCATAAAACACAACTTATTGAGAAAAATAAACCTGCTTGTATTAACTTTGAAATAGAAGAACTTTACAGCCTTTAGTGCCTTGATGTTGTACAAGCTCTTCCCAGGGTCCAAATAGGAATCTCCTCTACTTTGACAAGCCTCACTCTCTCCCAAATGAGATCAAAAGGTATGTAATTTCTCCTCTCAAAAGCTCAATTAGGAAGATTAAGTTCCAACAGAATTTACCCTAAAAAATATTCAGCTTTCAACCCCCCAAGTAACTAGCCCAATGCTTCATTTTATAGTCCAAAGGAAGGAGGTTACAGGTCCACCATTGAAGGGATAGAGTCCTCCTTCAAAGGGATAAGCTCTTTGTAGAAATGTTGAATAATAAACACATATTTAATGGAGATTATCCTGATCATGTACTATTGCAGAATACATACACAATACATAAGCTCCTCTACGTTGATCATCAATATAGCAGCATCAATAACAAT
>APFE031332261.1:6980-26342 GCA_000404065.3 Pinus taeda
TAACAACAATACTTTTTTTTGTTTTCCTAATTGAACTTTAATACTACCTTTATAACCTCCTTCTTTCTTTTTCATTATATATTTATTTTATAATTTCATAGAATTATGCTTGACATTTTTTTCCTCGATCTTAAAAGTGCCTTAGTACTTAGAACTCTAAATTCTTTTAATACGCCAAGAAGTAGAATACTTAGGCTTCACTTTTATTTAAGCGCTTTCCTAGATTTATACAATAGCCTTGTCGAAGATTTAATTAATAGTGTTCTCTTTCAAATATTTTTGTTACACAACTTCATATGGCACAATGCTTTATGAGATTTCAAAAGGCATGTCTTTATGACCTGTGGTCAATGCCCTTCTCTATTTTTCCCGACAACTACTTGATGGTTGAGAGTTTCTACAAATTCAGAAATGGTACGACAATTGTATGCTTAGACTAGGCGATTGATACAATTGTGATCAATTGCTAGCAATGTGTGTTGGGTACAATGCGATGGGAGAAAATTTGCAGCAGCAGGTTTGCGGTTGGAAGATGTCAAGCGACAAGAAAGGATGAACACTAATGGGGAAAGATGATGCGACAAGGGATCGGGGATTGGCATCGGCGAAGGGACCATGAATTAGCATCAACAGTGGCAAATTTGTAACAGTCATCAAAAAAGTATATGGAGGGTCTTCGCTACATTGTGCGGTCAGCGAGATAGTCGATGAGCGGTGGTGACTGCGACTGCCAGTAGTGGGGGCTGCAGCCAGGTAAGTCGTCATTTTTCTTTTTTTTAATATAACTTGTATTGTTATTTATTTATTTTTTAAGTACAACTTTTTTTATTGTTTTTTTTGTTACTTTTTTTTTATATACTCCTTTTTTTACTTTGTTTCATTTTTCTTTTTTCTTTTTTATGACCTTTTTTTATTCTCTTTTATATTTTACTAATATAATACTTTATATATATTATATATATTTCTTCTTTTTTTTTGGTATATAATTTCTTTTTCTTTTTTTTTAATCTTTCTTCTTTTCTTTTTTTAAATGGCCAAAGGCTTGACGGCGAAATGGAGAAATTCCAAGCTTTGTGTAGTGAAACGCTTCAATTGCATGACAACAAGGTCGACAAAAAGTTGATGGCCAAAGGTCGAATCAGACTGAACCTGTGAGCGGTTGAGTGGCCAGAGGAGCGAACAGCGTTGATACCAATGCAACGAACAAAGTTTGTATACTCAGATGAACGCTCTAATACCAATGTAACGAACAAAGTTTGTATACTCAGAGGAATGATCTAATACCAATGTAACGAACAAGGTTCGTATACTCAGAAGTTAAATACTCCAAAAGACTTGGAATATGAAAATCTCCATTGAAGATACAAGAATATATATTAAAATGTATGAATGAGAATGATGATACAAATGAGAGTGAGGGCCTGCTTATACACCCTAGGCAGGGACCTTTTCACGTACAATCATGTCCTTAGAGACATGCATCTTCATTATTAACTACTAGTTAATTAATCATTATTTATGTTTATTATTGTTTACATTTTTATTATTTTTATATAAATTATATTCCTAACAATTGATTTTGGACCTTAAGGGACTGTTTGACTGTGTTTTGACCAGGGATAGGTCTGTCCAAGCAGGCCGCATTATCTAGCACAGAAACCAAGGCAAAAGGAGTTTTTTAACCAGAGTTGACCACAGAGTTGCAGGACTGTTTTGACCATAGGTTGACTTCATCCTTTCACGGGTTTGACAGCTGATTTGTTGACTGTTTTTACTGTTGATTGACCACCAAGGAAGGTCGAGTTTGACTAAGGCTGGCCGAGCTCAATAAGGCAAGTTTGAGTGTCGTTTTGACCGTTGACTATTGACTGGTTAGGGAAAGTTGACTACTGTTGACTTTTCATAATTGCAGTCCTTCATCAAGCTGATCAGATTTTCATTGGTTTGGGTAATTTACAAAAGTCAAGTTACATTGACTTTGACTCTCATCTTTGTACTCTATTGGATTAAGGGTTTTCTCCATCTTGGGGTTTTTCCCTGGCTTTAGCCAAATATTGGTGTTCTCTTGTCTTGACTTGTCTTCTGCATTTATTGTTTATGTTCTATCTATAGTTACTGTCAATGTGAATTAATGGTTTATGTGATTGCTATTGGAAATTAAAGTGGAATTGACATTGGGCTAATAAAAGACATTGAAATAATTGTTGCAAGCATAGAACATACCATTGTTATCTAAAATTAACACTTCACACTCAAAAGCTGCAAGGAATTGCCATTGTATGAATTATTGCCGTGTTCTATGCAACCTCAAAGAGGTTCAGCATGGATTGCAAAGGTGTGAGGAGAAGGTGGTTGACGAGCAAGGTGTTGAATTTTGTAGCTATGGTAGTCTTCATAAGATATTTTTATCATTGATATTTATGCAAAGCATGGTCTTCATGTTCAAAAGAAAATTTTATTATTCATGTATTTGTCAAAAGAAAATTTCCGAAAGACATGTTTTTCACAACCTTTGCAAAAGAAATTTTGAATTTTTGAATTATATTTTTGGCTCCACAAGTTGACCAAGTTGGCCCTCCTATGATCATGTCAGCCAGCCCAAGGAGACACCCATTCAGTCCTTAAGAAGACTATATATTGGAGTAACTCGTACTCCCTCAAGGTAATTTGTATCGTATGAAATCACAAGTATATCTCTGCAATCAACGAAGGAAGACAAGAAGATAAGGAGGCCGAAAAGAAGAAGAACAAGTCATCTTTCAGCCCTCGCTCAAGTGAATACAGGAGGCCAAGATCAGTCTGAGTTTCTGTGATGCTTTTCTGAGGTGGATCCAAGGTTTCCTGTGGCTGTGATCAGTCCGAGCTTTCTGTACAGAGGAGGCCAAAATTCGGCCCTAGTACAGACCTGTAGCAGACCTTGACTGTAAGCACTTGTGGACAGATTGAGGACGTTTTGACTTGGAATTTGGTGGAGGGTTGACTTGGCTCTTGGTGGATTGCCATCTTATGCTGGTCAGTTTGTCTATGACTTTGATGTCTCTTGTTGAATAGATTCTCTAAGGAAAAGATTGCTGGGTTTTTACCCCATGTGGGTTTTCCCAGTGTAAATTGTTGTGTTCTTGTGTGGCTGTCTCTACATGATCCTACTGGCATTTTAGTTTTACTGTTGAAATTCTCTGTGTAATTGCTTTATGATGGATAATGAATGCAAGATGATGAATAATGAAAAGCAAGAAAAGGTAGACCTAAGTAAATCATAAGTAATTATCAGTGTAGAGGATACCTAGAAAAATCAACACAAGGTAGTGTGGCAAATGCCAAAATGAGGTGGAGCCACTGGCAAGAACAAAGTGACTGGAAGCAAAGGGCAAACCACAAAGTTTGAGACAGTTGTGAAATAGAAACAATGGTGCAGCAGGTTGAAATGAGGGGAAGGGACAAGGAATTCCTTGCATTCATGGTTATCTCATGCTGACACTATTTGGAACTGGACTCCAAACTGGGGATCTCTCTACCTTCATCCACGAAATTGTGTCCCATTTTCAAATTCCTCCTAGAGTGGTTTGCTCTTGCTCCCCCATGACATTGATGTCAAGAGGGAACCCTTCAGCAAATGGATGATCAAAGTCCTTTTATGAAGAGGGGCATGCTATGTGTTCTTCACAAGCAATGGAAGATTTATCTGAAGCTGCTAACCAAATGGAGCATGCTGAAGTTGAGGTGCCTCTGTGGAGCCAAACATGAATTTGCAGGTGGGCGGCGGGCCTGAATGGGCAGAACTTTCAAGTTTTCCTCTTTTGTTAGTAGTAATGTTTTCTCAGATACTAGTTTGTAAGCCAATATACCTGCCAGAGTTCCCTTGTTGGTTTCAGGTACAATCAACTAGAAAATTTTGAATGAAAACCTGTGCTATTTTGACAATAGTTTGTAGCCCTTTCATTTCATTTTTATTACACCATTGTATGGTTCAGAAAAGCCCTTTCTAATACAAAATATAATTGTTATTTTGAAAAAAGAGGTAGACGGTAGACCATATTTAGATATTATTGGTGAAACTGAAGGTTTCAAATAGAATATTTTCTTGCAAATACTTGATTAAAGTTGCTCTAACGTTATATAATAATACTTTGTTTCATAATCCGCTGTGCCATTGTAAGTTGTAACCATTGCTAAAATGCACTCTTCATAAAAGTAAAGACATTTAGTGAATAGTACAGCTTTAAATTCTACTCTTTCTTTGAATTATGTGATCAGAATATCTCTTATGGTATACAATAATAATTTGTTTCATAATATGGTGTGCCATCTTCAATCATTGCTAAATTGCACTCTTCATAATACCCAGACATTTGATGAATACTACAGCATTGAATTATACTTTTTCTTCGATTATGTGATCAGAATATCTGTCATGGTCTATAATATTATATTTCTTAATCCTCTGTGCTATACACAATCACTGCTAAATCACACTTTATGAAACACCAACTTATGTGTTTTTTTGTGTCTTGTCACCCCGCAAATCTTGGATTATTCTTGCAAAAGAACAAACGTTTTATTGCCTATACTTGCAGGAAAAAAAAGACACAAATATTAGAAAGGCATCTAGACATAAAATTAACGTCTCAAACATTATATCATAAGGCAGTCCCTTTACAAAATCACAAAGAAATTTGGAAACAGAAAAAAAGAAAAAAAAAATGCTAAAAGCTATCAAAAAATCTATAACCTGGCTCCAGATGCAATAACAGCTTTATGCACGTTCATCCCATAATAACCTTTGCCTCCAAAAGCAGGAAGAAGAGATGGATGAATGTTCAAAATTGATCTTGGAAATGCTTGAATAAGTTCAATAGGTAACAGTTTCAGGTAACCAGCTAGTAGAAGAAAGTTGATCTCAAACTTCCTACAGAGAAGTTAAGCAAGTCAGCATTTTGAAAGGAGTTTTGAGAATATATTACTTTGCAGAAAATTAAGTAAACCATATGAGCAATTTCAGGAGGAACATGTTTTTAAGAATAACAATATACCATTGATACCTTGAAAATAAAATGTGAAAATGTAATGCTCCCCACTTTTTTAATTTTAAAAATGGGCCGCTTTTCTTTTGAAAAAAAAGACCCAAAGGAATTTCAACTTGGGTCTTGTCTATAGCACCCAAAATGCTTTACCAACTGTCATAGAGCATCAGTTGTAAATATATGCAAATAAAAAAGCCTTCACCCTCTTTGTAACCTTTCTTGGTCCAAAGAGACAAAAATTCCTTTTGACTCCACATGCTTTGACACTCCAACCTCTCTCTTAACAATCAAATGGTTTAACCAATTGAGATAAAATATAATTATGTGTAACAAGTATTATTTAATTAACAACATATGCCAGTCACCCACAAGATATACAATACACAACTCAATGAGATTTGATCTCATGACCATTGTGTTTTTTCATACCTCATATTGTACGAGGTTCCATATTGTGATTTTCACTCATATTGCTAGAGTTTTCTGCTGCTAACTTCGATTTATTGATGCATTTGGGGGAGATACACCTTCATGGAGCCTCTTCTCTTCTCCATGTCCAAAATATTTGGGTTGGAGACAACACTCTTCTTATGTGGATGGTCATGACTGATGGCATTCTCATGGCTGAGGATGCTACTTTCATGCCTTTGGATCACTCTCTTGACACATGGATGCTTGTTATTTCATGTGCTGTCTTCTTCATGAAGCATCCTAATGGCTAGGTGTGTTGATGCCATGATGTTGGTTTGACACTAGGAGATGTTCTGCATGGTCCTCGTTACAGCAAAATCTAGCACCTAGTGTAAAGCCTCAATACATGACCTAGACAATGTGCAACACAAGTGTCACCATTGTCACCTCTGCAACCACTCCCTTCTCTTTAGTGATGAAGACAATCCAACATAAGAGAAGCTTCCCTTGTAGGGCTTAGGGATCAAATAACCCAGAGATCTTAAGCTAAGTGCCCACTAAGGATCCTGCAATGAAAATCCACTGGATAAAGGAATAACAAATTATGGTTTGAGGTGGATAAAAGAGTAAATTCCAAATTTGGATTCAAAGGTAGCAATGGCTCAATCTAAAGGCTATGGTTGACCTAAAGAGAACTATATAGGGTTCCCGAACACACCAAATCAAGGAAACAGCAAATTTAGCCATGTAAATTATGAGTAAACAATGTAAAATGAAGGCTAAATTAAAGAGTAAACTAAGGACCAAGTTGCAGCAAATTTTGACGGTTGATAAGCTAAGTCACATGACAAGAGAACATGGGACATGGAGGACACATAAATACAAGTATTCGACACGAGACACAGCATCTCTAAAAACAAGACACGGGGGACACATTATATATATATATATCTCTGTGTGTGTGTGTGTGTGTAGTGTCGGATCCATATTTTTTAGAAATTAGAACATCTACAAATATGAATCATGATGATATCTATTTAGTAAGTTACCAATTTAGTATTTACTATCTAAAATTTTATAATTTTAGAACTAGTTAGTTTATTAATTTACTACATCAATGATGTTTACAGTTCAATGTTCATTGTTCATGTTATTAACAATTGTTCAAGCACATAAGAAACTAGAAATTTAGAATTATCATGATTGATAAAATAAAACTAGGAATTTAGAAGTAGAACGTAGATATTAAAACCATAAATTGCAAATTTTTCATTAAATCATCAAAATCAAAATGTATTACATAGATACCAAGTGAATGCCACTAGAAAATACAAAATAGAGTGGATACAAAATAGGTAGGAATATCATAGCTCATCAATGGCACAAGTCATGACTCACTAGTCACAACTCTATCAATAGACCAAGTCCTCCTCCATGTCATAAAAACGAATCTTGATAGTTGTGGTGACTTAAACTCATACTTGGAGCTATCAAAATTTTAATGGGGCCAAATTTATGGTTCATGTTCATATTACAGGAAACATACGCTTAGGTGGAGCCCATCCATCACTATAGTTGCAACCAATTATCGAGAATAAGGGTAATTAAGTATTGGGGGTTTTCACCCCTGTGAGCATCACCCGATGCAATGAGCGCTCAGTGGACTATTCAAAAATCATGAGAAATTAGTCAGTTACGACTACGTCTCATGGAAATGGTCATAGATGAATGACTTACTTAACGCAATTGAATCCCGAAAATGATATCTGAGAATAGGGGTGTCGAGCAGCCAAAATTTTGGAGCTGCCAATCACTTGAAGGTTGTTGTTATAATTTATTAAATTATTATTTTACTTATTTGAGCAATCTCCTTGTAGGTTGTAGTGCTACAAGTAGTCACACTGCCAGATGCCAATGTGAACCCATGTGCCATGATTAAGTATGTAGCGTCCAGATCTATTTTACTGTGTGAAAATCCGCCCACAAATCCCTTCGTCCACCTACGAATCGATGATAGTTGCACATTCAGCAATATTCCTCTCACAAACAGGCATGAAAATGACAGAAAAAATGAAACACAATCAAGACGTGGCACTTTTTACTTTGGGATTTTAGTGGGACACACATCCTAAAATAGAGACACATTAGCGCACGTGTCCGACATGGCCCAAACATGTGTCCTGGTTTTAGGACACATTGAAAAACGTGTCAGACAAGTTTTAAGGGTCGTGTTTTGTACAACACGTGGGATACAAGACACAGGACCACTAAGGGTCGTGTCTTGTGACTTAGTTGATAAGGCATATAAGTTTATAACAACAAATAAATCCTTAGCATTAGCCCTACAAAATGGCTGAAAATGCATCTAAACAGCAATTTTACTTATCCAACACACTTTTCAATAATGTATAAACCTAGGACATGGATCAAAAGGTCCATTAAATGCTGAAAATATTATATTTTGTTAAAATCCTAAGTTACCATAAAACAAAAAGAAAAAGACTTTATAATTTAGGACATTACCACAAGAGAGATGGACTAGTGCCTTCTCAATCTAGGGCATATGGAGTCTAGGATTCAAACAATTCTAGGGTTTCCTTGGAGTGATAACAAGATACAAAAAAACTACAACAAATAAAGTAAATTGCCCTAGGGTTTGAAATCAATGTTCTCAATTTTTCTAGATGATTAAGGGAAAGAAAAAGCTATCTCTATTCCTCAAATACTTGGAAAAAGGGTTTAGCTTAACAAGGGGCAAGGAAGCAAATACCAAATAAACTAACTTAGCACATGAACAATCCTTAGGTCAGATGTGTAATGGCAAGCACACGGTTTAGCACTTTCTTATGTCCCTTTCTCCTACGATGTTGATATGATGGGGTAATGCATGTTCCTTTGGTGTGATTTTCCTAGGTGATATAACATTGTGATATCAGACATCACCAAGGAGAAATTTGCTTAATGATGTTAGTACCCTTGTTGATGTACTTTTTCCTTAAGTTTAGTTAGAGGGGAGGGGGGTACTTGATGATTTCACCTTTTCCTAAGGTTGGATAATGTATTTGAGGTTTTATTCCATTGATGGTGGTATGCCCTAACTTTAAGCCTCAGTAGATCTTATATTTGTAGTTATCATGGTGGCCTAGTGGAGCTTTGCAAGGAGATGTAATTTTTATTTACATGGTACAACACTTTTATGGAGTGCACCTGCTTATTGGAACACATGTTGAGGCAGATCACATTATTTTATTGTCATTTGGCTTTAATGGAGGCGCCATCTCCTCGATCTTGGAGTTTGGTGGGTTGCACATGGATCTATGGCATGTTGGAGACTATTTCTTTTTATTTTGGAGATGGGCACATTCTCTAGGATGCACCCACGAGAAGTTAGTTAAGGATGATCACTTTATTATTGTTGACACCTTGTGTGCACATTTCTAGACAGTTGTTATGTATTGGAGGTTGTATTATGAGGGCAACCTACCATAGTTGTTATTTTTGACATGGTCAAATCATTAATTTTCTCCACCTCTCTTTCTAGTATAGATCATTTATTACACACAAGTGCATGTTTTATGGGAGGTGCCATTTGAAAGGGTTTACATGGTCAAACCCTTATTTGTCCACCATTGTCCACCTTGAGGAAGTTTGTCAGAGCAATTATAGAGGTCGTTGCACATTGGTGGAGGATCCCATCAAGATACTTGCTACGTTGGGAGGTTGACCACTTCTTTTTCTTATGGAGCACTCCACTTTGTGGGCACAATGCACATTTATTCATGGAATTAGTTGGAGCGCCCCGCCTTGGGATTCACTCGTGGAGTTCTTGCACAATTTCTCGTGTTGATTATGGATCACATTGTTATTTTTGGAGGAGGTTATTGAGGAGCACTCTACTAGGGAGAGTATTTTATCATTTTCTTGCACATACATCTTGGCAGGGACACCTTGGAGGAGTCTTCTTGAGGGGTGTGTTGCACTTGGAAGGCCACATGAGTGGTTGTTGCATTTACTTCCTTGGTCTTACTTCTATATTTAGAGCATTTCCTTGAGGGCACACGTGGAGACATTCTTTTTCCTATTTGTGGAGAATTTATATTGGAGAAGTGCACCCATTGATTATTTTACTCCTTTCTTGTAGGGTACACATATGGAGGATATTTTATTATTTCATGGAGCCTTACATGTTGGACGTTGTAGCCACTTCATTATTTTATCATTTGTTTGACTAGTCTCATGGAGTTGAGTACTTTGGGATTCACAAGTGTGGGTTGCTTGCATGCATCTTCTGGAGTACTTGCTATTTTGGGGTGGTGGTTAAGAAGCATTCCCCTAGGAAGATCATTATATTGTTTTCAACATTTCTCACCCTTGCATCTTGGAGGGCGCACTTAGTAAGCTCCTATAAGTGGACCTTGGAGCACATTCTCTTATGTAAAGGATAATTTTATGTGTATTTTTTATATAGCACATTGGAGGGCACATTCTCTATCAACCATCTAGCATTTTTTATGTAGTAAAACCTATTTAAGAAGTGCATCCTCTCCTTTTTTAGATGAATGTAAGCTTTCTTGGAGAGGCTAGAGTCCACATACCATTTGATATGGTCAACCATTGATTGCGGAGGGATCTAACTACTCCATTATTATATTATTTCTTTGACTTGTCATGGAGTTAGTTAACAAATTATATATTTTATTGTAAAACAAAAGAAGCATTCTCTATAAAGAGGAGTGTTCTCTCCATTTGAAAAGGTTGTTGAGAAATTGGGGATTGAAAAGCTATCCCCTTAAGCTACATTGTACACCTTATTGGAAAGCTTTATGAAAGATTGGAGATATTGATTCTACTTTATGTGAGGCCTTTTTCTATTTGCAACTTTTTCACAAGTTGATTATTGATGTAGGAAACCCTTGTAGTATCTTATATAGTGGAGCATCTATCATTTGGATGGTGTAATACGAGAATTTATTTCCTCTTATATCTATTGTTATTGTGTTAAGATTGCATCTAATAAACCTAGTTGTTGCTATAGTAACATGAAATCACCTTCACAACAAATTCTTAAGAATGGCACCCCTAGACTCCACTACGTAGCGACGGCAAATCCTACTTAGGGATACCCCCCTTGTGTTGGAGAAAGCCAACCTAAAGAAAGAGGAAGAGCTACCAAGGCGATAGTGGATTGTTATGAATAAAAATATATATAAAATAATATAAATGATGTAAAACTATAATAATAAATAATTATTAATTAGTAACTAGTTAATGAAAAGGTATGTCCTTAAGGACATAACGGTTGCTGAAAATGTACTTGCATAGGGTATAGAAGCAGACCCCCAACCTCATTGTAATCACCTCATATCTTACATCAATTCAATATACAGTTACATGTCTTACAATGGACATTTACGTCTTTGAAGTATTTTAAAGATTTCCACTGCGTATACGACTTTTGGTCGTTACATTGGTATTAGAGCATTCCTCTGAGTATACGAACTTTGTTCGTTACATTGGTATCAGAGCCTTCGATCCTCTCACCAGTGATTGATTCAACCGCTCATTCTGTCACGTTGTTCATACTGCTGTCCACAATCTTACCTGATGACTGCAATCTTGGACACTTTTAAACCTGCAAACCTCCTTTCGTCAAACATTTGCATGCATATGGCTGTAGGTGTGTTCTTTTCTTGTATTTTTATTATAATTAAATATACACATTGTCAAACATATCTCAGAGAAACACTTCAAAACAACAGTACGTATTTGGTACTAAGCTCAAGAATTACACATACCACTGATAGGAGCATGTTACAGTAATAATAGAGAGAACTATGTGAAGATATGGCATCAACCTTTCATCAAACAGTTAGGCTTAAGATGTATAGAAAACTCAGAAATCATAGTCACCACACAGCAGTCCCACACACAGCTTCTTTGACACAGAAAATTTGCATCCCAACATGAATACAACCCAGAAATAGTATTATTGAACAGCCACTCAACCTCTGGTATATAATGCCAAGTAATATTCAGCGAAGAGTGCACCTCAGCCCCATAATAGTGATGGCTATAACAGCAAACTCAATCTGATATAAGATGGTAATCAGCTCTTCAAAATAGTGAATATCAGCCTTCAACACACAATTATCAGCCCAGAAATGTGCCCTTTGAACAGCACTTAAACCCTTTCCTATATTGCCAAGATAACTGACAAAATATGCACTGCGGCCCACAGTTTTGGTACAGAACTCTTCCAGCAAAGATAATGGGAAATAATGAAATTGGCCTCTTATTGACAATGGAAACTCAGTCACTTGGTACAGAACTCGGCCTCTTCAAGCAAAGACTCTGAACAACAAAGGAAATAGCTTTGGCCTCTTCAATATAACCTAGGTTTGGCCCTCAACCACCTAGATAGCTCAGCCTACAAAATATAACAGAATGCCCAATATTAGAAGATAAAATCAATTGATAACACTGAGAACTCACACATTTGCCCCAAATCTTCTTCTCCACTGAAGCACAATATCGGAATATGAGTGATCTCACTCCCAAACTAGCTAGGGTGTATGGTTTCAACACCGAAACTAGCAAGCAGCAAGAGGGTTTCCAAAAACCCTAGACTGGTCATCAATAGCTCTCAAAATTTATATTTTCCATGTGAGTGAATGCAAGAATGAAGAGAGGCCCCCTCATTTCCATTTTTATAACACACTTGACTCTTTTGCCACCCCTTTTACCTTTTCCCTCCAATTAAATAATAAAAGCACTTTTCCTTCCTTTATTTAATAAAGTGACCTTTATTGACTAATTAAAGCCACTTTTAACCCCGAAAATGCTTAATTCGCCTCCGTGATCACACCAGCAACCCAAAACCCCTTATCATCATCCTGCCTATAGATCTTTTCGCCCCAATACCAACAAGCTATTACACTAAGGCATTTCTCCAAGTAATCAGGCTGAAACAACACCTTAAGCGTAATTAATTAAAATATCCCGCTAATAACTTTGTTTTACAAAAATCGTCGAAATACAATGGAACAAAAATCGAACAATGCGGAATTGATCCTGATGATTAAAAATGGGAAGCGATCTAGTCACCCCCCATAAAACTCCTCAAAACCCTCTAGGCCCACCAATAATATAATCTTGCTCCTGTGACCTAGCTGACATATGCTGAGAAATCTAGGGTAAAACAATTAGGTGATTTCTCTTCTTTAGATAACTAATTGTGAATGCTTTTTACTTCTTAGATTAGGATCTTCTTTTACTTAGATTATTATAGTATTCTTCTTCATCAAACATCTACCAATGCATAAACCATAAAGAGACAAGAGACACAGAATATACGTTATCAACAAGGGCCAAAACCTCTCCCACTTGAGAGGAAAACCCGAACAAATTCTTCTTCTTATAAAGACTTAAATTGACGAATACCAAGACCAAAACCCTTGACCTATTTGCCACTCCAAGACCAAGTCACAAAGCTTCCTTGATGAGATCCTTACTTTAGTTAATAGTAGTCAAACCTCTGCTCCTTCCTTCTTCTCAGCTACTCTTTAGAATTTTGTCTTCCTTGATACTGCTTCAGACCTGCAACCCTTTTCGACCCTAATTTGAAAACCCTAACTCATGCAAATGACCTTCTCTTGTGCCTTGATTTCCTTCACTTTAGTTGGAAGTCTCTTCCTTGGTAACTCGGCTTGTAATGCACATTGATCTTCTCCTTATTATGACATATGAGTATCACAACAAGAACTCGACTTCTTCTGCAATGGACAACACTCTTTTCTCGCATGTGTGAAGTAGACTATCCCAAAAGCAAATCAGAAATTATATTAACGATGTTACTCCTTCCTTCGCATGGATATAGGTCTCCTTCTAGGATCTTCGCACTTCTTTATTGCAGACTTATCCCTCACCGAATTACTTGTCTTCAAATGAGATACGAGTTGCCTATATATAGTGATTTTCCCATGCTTATAAGCCGACTTGTTCGAGGGTGAGCCGACATGTCCTTGGTGAAGATCATTCATTCTATCTTGTAGCTGACTTGAAGGAGATGCCTTTGCTTGGTCTTGGAGGGTCTTCTTATTTATTTAATGACTCGTACAAAAATGTAACATACCCAAGAAGGGTCCTTCATACATGACATTGACTCAATTTGACTTTTATGACTTTATGACAAAACCTCAAGGTTCACAATGGGAACCTCTACTAAAATAAATTTCCTTGATCATGAAACCCATGATTCAAGTACTACAAAAACAATTTTATTTTCTTCTTTTCATCAATTACATAAAATCACAATTACAGGTCATTATGAAGACCGAACCTAGTTACACTTTTCAACAACATAAGCTCTAGAAATCCCTCCTAACCTCACCACAAGGCAATCCAAAAATTGGGGACAATACAATTCTTCTCGTTTCCATCAGTGTTTCATTGATAGGTGTTGTATAGAGATCTTTGCAGGCCTATCATAGAAAATGAAACAAGCTAGACAAACAAAAATTCAAGAGTCTTATGTAAAAAAAATTATATGGTATTTGTTGATGTAAACTTGTAAACCGGGCACATTGGGCACATAACAAGTTTCCCCTCATTTCTGGTGTCAATTAATGTAGCTTTTAAGTCTTTTTCTGACACACAATTGCAAAATTGCCTATTCAAATTTCAAACAAATAGTTGAGCTATGTCAAATCGACACAAATAGTTTCGCTTTCTCTCTTCATAAATGTCACGCAAGTGTCTCTTCATGAAGAGTCACGTCCTATTAGACATGCCTCTTCAACCTAATTACTAGCTTAACTAACTATTATTTATGATTATTATCTTTTACATTATATTTATATTATTTATATATTTTATTCGTTACAATATACTAGTCTTGGTACAGAAACTTGACAATGTATTGTCATTAAAATATGACGGCGGTGTCACCAAGACACAGTGATACATCACTGAACAGTATCTTAACTTGGCACAGCTTCGCTGTTCCTTCATCACTTCTTGCTGTCCCTTCACTCATCCGAACTGTCCTTCCTTTTATATGACAGACCTTCGCTATCCTTATCCGAGTTCCCTTCCTTTTCATAAACTTGCCTTCCTTTCTGAGATCCGAATCCAAGCTTCATTGACTGTAATGACTGCGATCCGAACCCGTGTAATTGACTGTAATGTATCCAAGCTTCCTGTATGAGGCCATCCAAAACATGTTCTCTGTAATCTGGCCCGAGTTTTGTTCACTGTAATCACCCACTGAAACTGCAGAGGATCCGAATTCCTGAACTGAACTTATGCGAAGATCCTAGCTGGGTATTTATAGTAGTTTGTCTCCATAATAAGCTGACATGAGATAGTGAACCGTTGTGTCTTCATTATATGAGCGGACATGAGTTCCTTTATGCATTTAGAGGCCGACATAAGAAGAGGACTGTGTGCTTGTCGTTGGAGGGCTATTTGACAATGCTTATGACTCAAATACATTTGACACATGCCCAAGAAGGGCTCTTCATACATGACATTGACTCTTTGACCTTTAATGACAAATCCTAAGGCTCTCAATGGGAGCCTTCTAAAATAAAATCACTTGCTCATGAAACCCATGAAGCAAGGCTTACAAAAATAATTTTATTTCCCTTATTACATCATTTACAAAAAATCATAATTACATGTCATTATGAAGACCGAACCTAGTTACATTTTACAACAAATGTTCCCTATGGGACATCTCCCATATTATATGAAACATCGGAGGAAACCTGTTCCTTCTGATGAAGTCATCAGATTTACCAAAACATGTTTGTTCATGTGAAACATGCCAATGCTCTGGCATTCTTGTCCCGTGGTAAAATCATGCAGATTTTTCCCATTTCCCTTGCTTTACAGATTGAACATAGTTTCCCAATATAGGAGATCCTCCTCTAAACATTGTGCATGCCCTTCAGAAGAAAATATTATGAAAAAAATTGCACCTGAGAGTGGTTATAAGATCCATCGAAGATTGTCCAGAAGGTGCAGAGATACTCTTGGGAAAGATGACAATTGGAATATTGTTTTCCCTTGCATAATCACAGGCTCTACATCCTGCAAAATCGAGAGGCAAGAATTACTCCAGAATGGAAAACTCTGACACCAGTTAAGAAAACAGAAATCAAGCTATACCAGCTGTGGAAAATTAAGGTTACTACTAGCATCCCATTAATACAATGTTATAAATACAATTTCCCATGAAATTCCCGCCAAAAGGAAGGCTGTCATGTCAATTCACTGAAAACAAACTAATTGTAACCAACGGAGAAATCAAGTAATATTCAGATGATACAATTTGGTTACATGTACAGCACAAAAGTTGCTGCCCAAGGATGGAGCTGATTGATATGTATATAACCTCATACTCCTTAAGGACCACAAAGTTGTAAAAATACAATTTTATCTGAAAAACTGATCCCACATGCATCACTTGATATACAAATTCATACAATTTTATCCTGATAAATTCATCCAATATGCATTGCTTTATATACCAATACATTACCTTAGAGAGGACAATTGGAGAATGAATATTTATAAAATGAGACAATTATATTTATCAACTAGGCTCATCTGAAATAAAATTGTGGAGCATTTAATCCACCAGTGCCCAGCTTCCTACAAGATTAGAAACCAACAGAACTACCTGCTTTAAGGAACCAAAGGGATCCTTCTGAACCATTCCTTCATATGCAGATCAGTGATGTGGAATCCACCTAAGGATGTGTTCCTTCGTAGAAAGCAACTGTAGAGAGAAAGGACTCGGCAGAAAAGAAGGAACTTATCACATCTTTCTTCTAATCAATGGTGCCATCAGAAAACAAGAAGCATTTCTGAAACATATTTGGTATCCGAAAGGATGTTGGACATTGTCCAAAGATTTAAGCTAGACAGAGGCAGGATGCATGGATACTACCAGGAGGTACCAGCAAATCTATAAGCATCAAATCCTCCTAGCAAGATATTCAACACTTACCACTAATTATTTCATAATGGGGACTTCAGCCCAAGATGATATGAGAACTGCTACTCAAATAATGGAAGTGACCAAACTGATATTAGTGTAATGCCCCCATTCCATGACCAATTAGTATAGTTGTCATTTTTGTTTTATTTTTAGTTTCAATAAAATAATCGTAATTAGCCTAGTAGGTAGTTAATGCCTTGATGTGCTATTTAATTTTTTCCTTTGCCATTGTGGACTGGCACATGATGTGGATGCTGGTGTTCACCTGCTTTGGCTATCAAACCAAATTAATGTTGATATGCACTTTGGAGTCATGTTGTGTGAGAATTGTTTTCTGCTGATGATTTGAGGTTCACTCCTAAGTTACCGGAAACGGCTAGGGATTTTGTAATATCCCCAATTTTGATTTTCAGCATTAGAGATGAGTTTGGAGATAGGACGCAATTCCGGCATCGGGACTTAGGAGGAAAAGAGAATATTGCGGCTCTAGTGGAAAGTGGGGACCACAAGAAAGAGAATTTGACCCAAGGAGGGAACTCAAACTCTTGGAAGGGAGAGGAAAGAGAAGGGAGTATGAATTAGGAAGAGAGAGAGAGTGGGGGCCACAAGGAGAGAAGGAGCCATGAATTATAAATAGAGCAAGAGGCACCCATTTTGGGCATTCATTCATCTATTCTGAAACTTTTCTTTGACATAGCACGCTTGAGCGGAAGCCAAGTCTGCAAGTGTTGTTTAGCACACGAGTGTCTCCCAGTAGAGATCTCAACCCTTGCTTCGGTGGACTTCGAGTGCCAATCCAAGGAGTGAGTTCGACTTAGTCCCAAATCGTACCAGCAGTAAGGAGGCCGAGTTACAGCAGCAGAGAGAGTAGCAACAGGGAGATCGAGTTACAGTAGCAAGGAAAGTAGTAGCAAGGAGGTCGAGTTACAGTGACAAGGAAAGTTGTAGCAGTGCAGGGACTGCACAGTGCTTGGAGGAGACCCACTTGGGAGTTGAGGAGTGAAGAGATTTTGGGCCTAAAAGTTGAAGTGGAGTCCGAGGAAGTGTTGTAGAGGTTTTTCCACCATTTTGGCGGAGCAGCAAACGCAACATCTGCTACATGCTACATCTTTAGCTTGTGGAGGAAGGCCAAGCATTTGGGGTCAATTTTGGAGCATCAAAACTAGGACAAACCCTTTCTGGGTTTTTTCTGGGTTTTAGACAAGCACTTCAGACATAACTTGGCAAAATTTTCTAGGTAGATTTGAGGGGTCAAACAGGGGTCCCGATTTAGCCAGCAGCTAGAGGAGCTAGGGGAAATAAGGTCGAATTTCCGAAGTCAAGCATTGGCCAATTCCTTTTCCTTAGTGGGTTATTCTGAGTATTTGGTGGAGAGGCCGAGATTAATTTCCCAAAATTTTCTGAGCACCGGAGAGGGCCCTAGCAGCAGATCCATTCAGCCAGCAACGTATTTATGGGTAGTTCAGCATAGAGCCAAGAGATAGAGCAACAACATATTTGAGGGGGACTTCTTATTATTCGTTTGGGCTTAGCTAGCTTGTCTTGAGCAAGCCCAAGTGAACTCTTTCCAGCACCTCATTATACCTCTTTTTTATTAATAAAATGGCTCAACAACACAATTTCTAGCTTTAAAATGGTGTTCTGATGCTTGAGCATTTTTCTGTGTTTTTGGTTATGTTTGCTTTATCATTGTATATTTCCATTAGGAATATTACAGATTTTGCCTGAAACATTGTTCCCTGTTTTTGAAACGGAAAAGGGTTAAATTCTCGTACGATCCCCTCGGAAACGCCGGAAAAACGTTTCTAACCATGCCAACAATTCAGAAACAACAGATCCGTTCTAGAAATAGTTTTTTAGGATGCAATTTTTTTTGGAACTGTTTCTGGATTTTCAGAAATGGTTCCACCCCAAAAAAGGCCAACTGCTGGGAATAGACCGCGATTTTTTGAGTTGAGGGATCGACAATTAAAAGCATTGCCTTGGAGACTGGAGTTGGATTCTAGAATCACCGCACAATTCTGGAACCATCTTGTTAAGAATAACAAGGTTCAATATGATGTGTTGTTTGACCACTGATGACATCGTTAAGGGTTAGGAAGTTAGTTGTTGTATGGCCATTGATGACATCGCTAATGGAAAAAAAACATCACTACTAGCATGCTCCTTACTATATAGGAAGACAGATTCTCTTTTAAAATTTGTATTGCCATTATTTTATGTGAAATTACATAACAGTGCTTTAACCTTGTATACATTTTGTGATTTGTCCAAATGATGCATAGATGATTCAAATTGATTCAATTCTATTCCAATTTCCAATATTATGTTCATGAGTGTTCCTCTAGGATACATGAATTTGGTGACCACCGAGAATTTATGAATACTAAACCTTCATAGCTTTTACTAACAAGTGATGGTTATATAGAATTCAAGTAAAGCATGTATCTAAGAGCAATTTATGTTTATGAAGAGTTTTTTCAAGTGTTTTGGGTTTCTCTCAATTAACAACCTAAGTTGCACTGGAACAACACCATTATAATAAAAAAGCAAGAGACCCAGAAACTCAAATTACAATAGCACTCAATGAAAAATTCTCTAGCACGAGTATTGGTGTGCTTGAGAGAGGCCCAAGACAGTGTTTTTATCAGTTAAGAATTTAAGAAGTCCGACTTTGTTATGAAACCAGCTCACAAAAAGATAGAAAAGATAGATCAATGCCTTAGAATTTAGCATCTACGAGGGGGCAACCTCCTTTACATTACAAAAATGAACAATGCTTGGATCATACAAATGAAAATACCTCTTTTCTATATATAGGATTCTAAGGGGTCATAATATAATCAGAGCCGACATAACAATAATAATGTAAGGGCATAATAATAACAATAGTGGGCTTCTATGGGACACAATAGTAACAATATG